>JBBPOE010000072.1:0-65447 GCA_038091295.1 Tylopilus felleus | reverse complement strand
CCCCAGGCGACGATCCGACCATGTACGAACAAGCTTCGGAACGCTGGAGTCCCGTTCAGAGCGTCGAAAAAGTGTTGCTCAGTGTCATATCCATGCTTGCCGGTACGTCTCGCGAGTACCCCCACACCACATATGTGTGTGTGTGTACGACATGCTTGCCGATCCCGATCTTGTTGGGTCCTTACACGGATTCGGTAGAACCGAACCTAGAAAGTGGAGCCAACATCGACTGCTGCAAGCTGTATCGCGATGACAAACCGGTCCGTAGTCTTTTCGTATGCAAGTGGGATCTCAATCGACGTGTGTAGGAATACGAACGACGGGTGAGGGAATCGATTAAACAACAGCTAGGGTTATGAGTACGTGGCAAATAAAGGACTATAACAAGAATGTACTCGCTATGTATAAAAACGTGTTTTAGAAAAAGTTGCGCATATAGGATATGAATGTGCTGTTTTGCCGTCGTGACGGCCCTGGCACTGCACCTAGAGACACCTCGTCATCAAACTAGGATATATGATGAAAAAAAAAAAAAAAAAAAAGAGAGTGGGGAATGTGGACTTGTTTCACGGACGCGGCCCTGCATCGCGCCTAAACACCTCATCGTCAAACTCGGGGCCCGTCTTGCCAAAAATGTGGCGTTGGACGTATTCATTACGGAACATGCCGTGCGGGTCGACGGTCTGCAGTACGCGAACAAAGTCGTCGAAACGGGGATATAGCGCGCGCAGCGCGTCTGGCCGGAGACGGTGTGCTTTCGCCCAATGGGGACGTCCGCCGTGACGGAGGAGGATGGTCTCGAACCGCTCAAACAGCTCGCGAAACGGCACTTCGAGCCCATATGGCCTATACAACACGTTCACGTCAGCGGCGGATTCGGATATGGGATGCACGCGCGCGGCTCAACTTGTACTGGACGATGCCGATCCAGCAGGTCTGTTGACCGTTGCTGGGACTCAGCCAGATGTCGTCACTCTCCGAAAAGCGGATCTCGATCGGAAAGTGTGGTCGTAACCCGTTGGGGTCGGCGAATTCGCGCGCGAGCCATGCATGGAGGTCTTGCAAACAAGCTTGGGCGTTGGCGTACGGGATCGCCCACTCGGTCGTATGTTGGGGGTACTGTGTGGTAAATGAGCAACGTCAACGAACAAGGCGGGGAGGGGACGCACTCGGACGTCTGTGTTGAATATCTGGTAGCTGTCGTCTATGGTGACGACGGGATCCTTGATGAGCCAAGCTGCCAGGTTGGTCGCAAAGACGTTGAGGTCGAGAAGGTAACGACCCCAAAAGAAGAGAAATTGAAGCACGTGGAAACCAAAAAAGGAATCCCAGAACCAGCTGACTGCTCTTCGCTTCGGCTGTGGGGGGGGGGGTGAGAGGGCGTCTAGCGGGATGACGGAACGGAAAAGGTTACCTCTAGAGTCCGATCGGCAGAACTAACACGCATGATATCTGCGGCCGGAAACCACCATATGCGAACGTGTTGCGCAGCCCTGGCCAGGGCGTCGATATCTCGGATGCACTCGTGAAACGTGATGGAGAGCTGGGTTTCCCTGAGACGGAAGGCGGGTTCTACCTGCAATGTGACAGTGAGGATGAGACCGGTGCTGCCGAGACCGCAAATGGACGCGATGAAGAGGTCGTGTCGGTCGTCACGGGAGCAAGAGACGCGGGAACCGTCTGCGAGCAAGAGGGAGAGAGCGATGACATGGGTGGAAATGACGCCGTAATGGAAGCCGGTTCCGTGGGTCGCGGTGGTGATGACGCCGCCGAGTGTCTGGTCGGAGATGGCGCCGACGTTGATCATGGCGAGGCCGTGCTTAGCGAGCTCGACGTGGAGGGTGTCGAGGGTGATGCCGGCCTCGACGACGACGTAGCGTTTCTCGACGTTGACCTGGCGTGTGTGAGGGCGTGCAACGAATAAGAGGATCCACACTGACCTCGAGCAGCCGGTTGAGTTTGGTCGTGCGGAGCATGTAACCGGTGGTGCAAGCGAGATCGCTGGGGGAGTGACCGACGCCGACGGCACGGAGAACTTTGCCGTGTTGCCGAGCCTTGTCCAAGAGGGCGGTGCATTCGTGCACCGAGTCAGGTTCAAAGATGGCGAGGGGATCGCAGTGAAACGTGTGTGCCCAGTTGAGAAACATGGGGGGGATACGATACGGTCCATTGGGGTGGATATTAAGTAGGGTAAGTTTGTTAGGATGGATGGATGGACCGGACATGTCCGGATGGCGCGGACAGTCCGGAGCGGGACAAGGCACCAATCAAAGCCCTGACGACGACGAGACCGACGAGACTCAAATCTGAGATCTTTCCCATCAAACATCTCTATATTCCCATATCCCCGTTCAGTTCAAAAAATCAAACACGACTCGACTCCACTCGCGTCCCTCGTACAACAACACTCCCCGCACCTCCGCACTATCCATCTCTAACCCAAGCTCAAATTCTGTACCACGCGTTACCATCACCGCTCTCCACGGAACACATGCTCTTACCTGTATAGAACCCGTTCGGCTGAGGAATACTCGCGTTCTGCTCGAACGTGGGTAACGTGCTCAGGTCAACTGTCCACTTGCAGAGCTCCGTCGTCTCCCCCTGTGGCATAACCCGTCAGTTGAGATCCTCATGACCGACTCACGACACTCGCCTCGTCCGTGTATCGCATGCTCTCGTCACGTTCAGACGTATACAGGACCGCCACGAAATGACAATCTGTACATTTCCAGTCTCAGCCGTCATCAAAACCGCCCTCTGTGTCCACTCACCTTGCCTGTTTTGTGAGAACTTGCTGCGGACATTCGTTTAGCCGCATCACTCGAGACATCGCCAATCCCTTACCAGAACTTGGTCTTCACGCGCTGCCTGTCCACAAGTCGATCAGCCGTCACATGGAAACTTCGCTCTTGCCACGCTTACCCTTTTCGCAGGATCGCACCCTTCATCACCAGATATTGCAGCCTAAATCACTCGGCATCCTTTCCGGTCACCTGTCATCCAAATTTCAATTGCCAACTGACCGGTTTTCACATATGGCCACGTTCGCGTGGTTCTCTTTGATGTACGCGGGCCGTTTTAGCCAATCCTCGGGGTCCGCAGGAAGTTTGACCTATATCGCCCTCAGTTCATCCCCAACTGACCAACACCCCCACGAACGCTCACTTTCATAATGTACGCCCGCGGCACGATCACCGTAGACACGATCGTCTTGCGCGACAGTCCATACTGTGCGCCTCCTCGCACAGTCGCCGTATCCGCATCAGAAGGCCGTGCGATCACCTTGATCTTGCCAGAAAACTTGGCCTATCAATGACGCTTAGTTCATCGCTGTGAAACACCGTGGCCGCCACAACTCGCCTCCACCCTTCTAAACAGGTACTCGCTCCCAGCGAACCCTCCCACGAGAAGCAGCGCATCAATCCGTTGCTGGATCTTGCCAGACTGCTCTTCGATCATGTCCAACACCTAATTAAGGTACTCAGCCAACGATCCGCCATAACAACGCCACACGGTCGCCTACTTGATTGACGACAGGGTCAAAGACTTCTCGGCGAATCAGAATTCCCGGTATCGCAAGTTCACCATTAATCAACCCGACAGACGGGTCATGCGGGTCCTGTACGTTGAAGCACGTAAAATGAAAATAGGTTTCTGGCGGATCTCATTTAGATGAAACGTCTCCACGCAACGCAACCCTTACCGTCATCCACTTCACCTCTAAAGGCAAGTTTGTCCGTCTGACTGAACGAGTGCATGAAATACGCCAAACTAGCCGCATCCAGGTGCGCAGGGTGATCGGCCAACAGCGTCTTGACCAGCTCCCTGAATCGAAGATCCAGAAAGAGCGACCCACAGTTTGCGCCCGACCGTGCACACATTTCTGCCATCTCGAGGTTCCCGTTTTGGTTGACTTGACCAGTGATCTTGTAACACGCCAGGTCCTTTTTTTTTTTTTTCGGCCGCGCCGCCAAGATCACCCACAGTACGACATGAACAAATAAAACCGTACGTACGACCGTACCGCCTCCTGCATCGCAAATCATAAAGTTTTGGCTCGGACGGAGTTTATGGAGGTCCGTCAAGCGTGCGCAATGTACTGCGGCAGCTTCGGGTTCACTAAAGATAGGACGGTCAGGGCACAGTTCGTAATGTGTGGCAGAAAAAAAAAACGTGGAGGTCCCTACGTGATGATGCGGAGGCGATCACGCCAATGAATGTCCCCAGCGTGCGCGGATTGCACGAGCCCAGCTTCGATAGCAGCCACACGCATGAGATCACACCCTTTGGCGTCCCACGCCGCAGGACAGGTCACCACGACGTCCGCGGCGTCTATGAATCCGCGTCAGTGAACGCTGAGAAGTGGGAATGTCGAGTGCTTACTCAGGTCTGCCACCGCCCCTATTTCGCGAGTGATTTCTTCCTTGGCATACTCCCACAGACAGGTCAAGAAGTCGACGATCAGATTCATGGCCGTTTTGCCGGGCTGTCAAAAGGGAACGTTGAGCGCCCTCACACCGTACATTGCACCGACTTACTGGAAGCTGTGGTAATCGCGGGTCGATAGCGCTCTCGTCGCGCAACGCACGCGGTTCGAGGAACAGCTTGAACCTAACAAGTGCGTGATCACGCGCGGACCCAGACCGAGAGGGAGACGACGGCGTACCATTCACATCGCACCGTGCCCGGCATCGGACTCGCGTTCTTGGCTTCGAGTCCCCATGCCAAGACCCGTCCGCGTTCGTCGTACAACAAACACGTGGGTACCTTGCGAAACGTCTCAAACGAGCCTGGCCAGTGCAAAATCTGCTGAATGACACCCGACGCGATCCGCGAGGACGCATACGCCTGTTTGGTATGACACCCGAGTCAGTCAGTGGCGTTGCTCGAACGGGTGGACCAAGCCACAAAAAAAAAAAAAAAAAAGAACACGCACCACGCCCGAAAACGTAGTTCCTTGTACGATATGCACGGTCAGACAACGCGCCTCGTGCCATCAAGGGAAAAAACGCACCAAAATCGATCGAGATGGACATCCGACCCTCGTCCGAGGTCGACGTCGGCGCAGTACTCCCATACGCACTTCCGATGGCGCTCTGCGTGACGGACAGCGAGAGCGAGGGGGACGTCGACCCGTTTCGGTGCAACGCATGAACGGGACTGGGCTGGTACAGCGGCGAGATGCCCGGCTGCGCGCCAGGAACGCCAAAGTTCATGCTCTGGTGGATGCTCGGGGGTGGGGGCGATGGTGACCCTGCACCCCACTGTGATGGCGGGCGGTGCGACTGGAAGCTCTGTGGAGGCGGCGACGGCCTGAGAGGGCTGGCGGGCGAGGCGAGCAACGCGGGTTTCTCGTAGATGTGGGCTGGGGCGTGTGGGGGCGGCTGTTGCTGTACGATGCCCGTGTTGAGCGGCGGTTGTCGGTTGGTATATTGGTTGTCTTTATGAACGGGATCGCCGCAGCAGCTCATGGCGGGGGAGAGTGAGCAGGAGAAGAAGCAACAACGAGGACTGAGACGAAGTCAAAGGTGCAATGCGCTCAGCACGAAGCAGGCTGATGGGCGCTTGCGGGTGCAAAATGGCAGTGCAATATGACACCCCTGGAGGGCGCTAATGCTCGCTCATCGTGCTCGCTGACTGAATGCTAGGCGTACGACGCGCTGAGGGACATTCATACTCACCGAGCGTGCTGTATTGCAGAGCTCTACATCGATGTAGTACAGATCGAACGCGTGGAATATGTATACCATTTCAAAACGACCTCGTAGCACATTCCAACGTAAGTCGTACTCGGAACACGTCCACAACCTCCTACACCTCGGCGCTTTCAGCCGGGAGCAAGAAGAAATGCGCCATGCGGGTCCTGCCGTGACATACGCCAAAAAAAAAAAATATCAAGTTGGTGTCAGCAGCGGAAGAAGCCGACCTCCCTTGCAACGCATCGCGGGATGGCGCCAGTGCGATCCACGGCATACTTAGTCAGACAGATGCGCGCTCTTCCGCCGCTCCATAAGACTATGCGCCCTTGTGTGGCATGAAACGGATCAACGATGAGGAAAACGGAACATACCGCCATAAAAACCGTCTTGCACGGACGCTCGAAACGGAAGCGAAAAATGCGATCCAACCCGTCGTCACCTAACCAAAGGAGGGAAATTTCACCTGTACTCGTACGGCACACGTTGGGAAAAAAAAAAGGTGTCCTGAACTGCGACGACCGGTGTAAAAATGACACTTCATTTCCAAGGCGCAAAGTTCCGGGTGGCCGCCACAAAGGCCATGGCCGAACCCTAAAGATCGGAGCGATACGCGCTGCGAAAACAAATTCATTTCCAAGACGCGGCGCCACAAAGGCGTGCATGATCTCACGGCCGTAGTATGTTTGGGCTAGTCCAAATCGCAACGATGGTGGCTAGGCACCTCTTTAGCACCGAGGGGTTCATGCGGGAGAAGAGAGCGACTCGAACGGGCCAGCGTCGATTCTTTTTTTTTTTTTTTGTTCCGTTTCTCCGAATCGGAATAAGTGCGCAAGGAAAAATAGACAACCCCAGACACTAGACTCACTACAGGCAAGGGAAACCACCCAGCTGGGAAGGACACGGCGAATTCGAATGGCTGTAATCCGCGGGCGTAGGCTGGCTGGCACGATACCGAACATGACCTAGATGGAGGGACCGTGAACGCGATGCCGCGAAGGTTTCCGATTCCGATTCAAAGTCCCTTCTAGCCTGGCGGTAACTTTTTCCCAACGCTCCATGTCCAAGTACGCCCACAAGCTCAAAGCCATCGCCGCTGCATGGCCCGCTGACCCGTTCAGACCCAACATGCAGCTCAAACACCTCCTCGCGTCCCTCGCGACACACCCACGTCTCACGCCAGACGCGGTCCGCTCTGCGCGCGTCTTGTTGGACAATGGCGTACAGCATAGGGTGAGCACACCGCGTTCTCTTGCACCCACCCCGCGCTCAAGCACGCGCGTTCCCCCCCAGTTCCCGCTCTCGACAAAGACGCTCGAGCCCGCGTCCATGCCCAAACACTATCACCGTCTCGTCCAGGGGTACGCGCGGAGCGCACAGGGCATCCGTCGCCCTTGGTGGCAGGTCTTTTTCAACATTTGGAGATGATCGATGATCCTGGTCCCATGTCCATCGCCCACCCGGCGTATCATGGCGCATATCTGGGGCGATTCGGAACAGATGGTCACACACACAAATATCCTAGCCATCTCGGTCAATGAGACACAGTTTTTGCCATGCATCTTCTCTGAATGGGCACTCGGACCATCCCTCATCCTCACCCGGCGATCACCGTCTCGTTCCAGGCGTATGCGAGAGGAAACTAACTCATTGCAACTTCCCAAAGAGACGTCAAACGTTGGCACATTCATATCGGTCGCTTTGTTCAATGTTGCCGTCCCATTCCACTGGGTCCTTCTCATGCATTTCAATCCCCGTCCCCACATATCTTGCGCCTGGATCAGCGTGAACCCAAGTTGGATCGTCGGACATTCCAGGGAAAGCAAGGAGCGTGACCCCTGCATACGAATCAAACTCAATGAAAACACACTGGCCAAAATAAGTGCTACTCGACGCATCCCTTGTTTTTCTTTTCGCGCCCCAGTGTGAACACGTTGCAAAACATGGCACGCGTTCCTATCTTTACTCGTCGTCCAAGATCTCGTATTCACCTTTTTCAGCCTGTACACACGTCGTGAATGCCAAGTCAACGTTGTCGTCCACACGACACATGACCATACACGTACCTTGTCAACCAGGTCTTTCCGCTTCGCCCTCACCTTGCGCTGTACCTTGACGTACTTGGCAAGTGGGGACTCGTCGACCCTGAGGTTGGCTTCCCACATCTCCACCTCTGACAGCTTTCCAGGGCCAAACTGGACCCCTTTGCGCTGTTGTTCCATCCACTGGGCGCTCTCCTCGATACGCTCCACGAGTGTCTTGACGACGCCCACTTGCTTTTGCGCCCCACCACCTTTGGTTGCCGACTTGGCGGTCTTGAGCGTCTTGCGCAGGGTGACGACGATGGGGACCGTGATCTCGGGAAAGGCGATGCTCCCGTGAACCGGTGCGCTGATCAGCCACTCGGCCAGAGTGAACGTTGCTTCCTCTATCAAACCCTCCATGTACACGCGCGTCTTGAGGTACTGCGCCGGCGCGCGGATGTTGGACTCAAAGTCGAACGGACGGAGCGTCGACGGCTTGGGTTTGCTCGATAAAGTCAGTTGCGACGAGACGATGGGGAGCAGGTAGGGCGTGAGTGGAATATAGGTATTCGTGTGGTGTGACAGATGGAGCATCGAACGCGCGATGTGGAGGTGCATGGGATACGAGCGTGCGTTGGAGATGAGCCTGAAAAAGTGTTACAGACGTTTCGAGCGAGAAATGGACACGTTCTTACTTGATCGCACCCAAGCTCACTTGAACCAGTGGGTAAATGAGAGGCTTGAGATCGCTCTCTTGTCCTCGTTCTGCTTGCGCTTCCGTGCTACATGCTCTTGCCAGTACGAGGGCCCAAAAGTCGACGGAATGCACGTATTGCCAATTGTACACTTGTTGGTATGCGTCCTGAGGACATGCGTTCAGTCAGGATGCGCGAGCAATGTGCGTCCGCGTACCTTGGTTTGTGTTTTCATGCTATTCCTGAGGTGAATCGCGAGCTGTCGTATGTATCCAAACGCATGCTGATACGCCACCGCGTGGTCCATGCAAAAAATCTCCGAGGCAGAATTCTTCATGAGATTGATGGCAGGCAATTTGTGTGAACTCGTGGATTTCGCAGAGCGCACCAACTCGAGGTACGTGCTCTGAGATGTCTGTGAGTGGCAGAACCACGTATACGAGAACGAGATCCCGACCTTCATGACAAGGTCCAGCATGGCATTGTCAGCGGCGTTCGCAAGCATTCTGATCGCCAAGAACGCTGCTATCCGTACGCTGTCTTCTCCTGAAGACCAAACGTCCAGGCATTGCTGCAAACGTGTGCCTAATTACCTTGGGGTCATCGAGAGTGGATGACAACCACATACCTTGAGATAGGCCTTGACTGCCTTTCGACTCGTGGTCACATACGGTAGAATCTTTGCGCTTTCCGCAAAGGCAAGCTGAAGCGTCTCCTTGTCTGTGAGCTGCGGAATCAAGTGGATGACATTGTTAAAGTACGCTAGGATGAGCTTTTGCAGAGTTTTTTGTTTCGCTGTTTGCGTGGGTGGTTTACTAGAGGAAACGATCATGAGCGGGGAAAGCGGACGTGCGTGCGCGCTTCACTGACTGTTTTCCGTTGGGAAGGGTTTTGTAGGGAATGTGATGGACGAGAATAACCGGGGTAAATTTGAGAGCAGTGGTGACTAGCTTGTTGTACACTGGACATGGCAAGTGAGTGTACTGTGGAACAAGGTTTGAAACATCTTACTGGCTGAGCTGTCGATACGCCAAGCAAGGGATTGGTCGTCCTCGTTCATGTGTGCAGCAGATCGGAATGCAATCAAGAGTTTTCGCAAGGCACGCAAGGAACGGTACTGGAGGAACGTATCACGACAAGCCAAGATCGACATAGGAAGGACTTACGTCGAGCAGCGCCTTTTGCCATCCACGCAACATGTCTTTTGTGAGGATAGGTAACGTCTCGCTTTCCATGTCGATACCCTCGTCTTCCTCTTCATCATCGACCGCGTCTTCGGGGTTAAATCCGAGCAGCTCCTGGTCGTTTTCTTGGAGGTACTTGTAGAACTCGGGGTCCTTTTCCGCCAATTGTGAGAGTTCGTGCATGTGTGCGGCGCCTTCGTCTGCAGTGCCGTGTTTGCCATGCGCGGTCGGTCAGACAATGTGAAGAACGCACCGTCCAAGTCATCGACGGAAGCAAAAGACGCGTCGTCTGCGACGTCTTCCTCGTCCTCTGCGTCAGAGCCATCTGGGTCCATCTCCATCTGTAGAACGAAGAGATCATGAGTGTCCGTAGTCGATGTATTAGTTTCTGTCCTACATCGCCATCGTCTGACTCGTCGTCCATGAATCCGGCTCCAAGAAAGTCGTCGACGGTCATCCCCTTGACGCTGCGACATGCAGATCAGCACCGACCGACCAGGGTAGGAACGCACGCACGTTGTTTTCTTGTCCTCTTCCGCGTCATCCTCGTCTCCGTCTTGCACTTGTGGTTTCCCTTTCCCTTTCCCTTTTGTCCCGCGTCTGCTCTCAATCGTCTTTTTGATTCCTTGGTGTTTCTTTCTCGACTGGATCGTTTTCCTGAGTCGTCCGCTCGAGGCGAACTTGCGTGTCGCCTTGGTCGCTTTGCCCATCGTGACCGTTCAAAGACGACACAACCGAGATATATTAGGAAAGTCTCCTCGACTCCGTCATGTCTGCAGACTATCTCCTCGCAACGCATGCACAACTCCTCGCACGCGTACGCGACGCTCAAATAAACAACCGTCGTCTCCTCCGCGCACTTCCATCGCCGCCACAGGATCTCCTCAGACTCCCCCTCATCCCATCGCCGTCCCCAACGCCATCACCCCCGTCATCACCCCTGCTCGCACCACGCCCGAAACCACCCCAAAGACCGGACCTGCCACCCGCCAAACGCGCACGGCTCGCCCGCTACCCCAACTATGTCCCCGAAGAAGAAACGATCCGTAACGACTACTCTCAGAGGTACGTCGACAGCGGCGAATGGCCTCAAAACTGGGTCGTCGGCGCAGAGCTCGAACGACGCTTTGAAGAGTACGTCCCACACACACCCATCTCTCTCTCTCTCTCAAACGCCGCGTCAACTGTCGTGCGCCTAGATATCCAAAGCAACAGCGATTGCTCAATCTCAAAAAAGAGTCCGTCGACACGCACGCAGCGCCATCGTGTTATCTCCCGTTGCAACACCTGCCTTCGTTGCACCCTTTCAAATTCGACGTGATCCTCCTCGACCCCCCGTTCTCGTCCTCGTTTGGTTGGGACGAGCTCCGAGAGTTCCCGATTCCCTCCCTCGCCGCAGACCCCTCCTTTGTCTTCATGTGGGTCGGTAGCGGTGCAGGTGAAGGACTCGAACGCGGTCGCGAAGTCCTCGCCAAATGGGGTTATAGACGATGCGAAGACATCGTCTGGGTCAAGACCAACGTCCACTGCAATCGTGGTCCTGGCGTGAGTGTTTCCTTGCACAGACCGTCCCCCCTCGCTCCAGACGCGATCCACCCACCGTTGATATGCCATAGACAGATCCCCCCACGACGTCCTTGTTGACCCGGACGAAACAACACTGCTTGATGGGCATCAAAGGCACCGTACGTCGGTCCACCGACAATTGGTTCGTCCACTGCAACGTCGGTACGTACGTTATGACCCCCCTCTCTCTTTATTTATGTTTTTCATCCAACGCCGTCGGACGCCCGACGTACGCAGATACGGACGTGATCATCTGGGAAGGCGATCCCTCCGATCCGACACGCAAACCGCCCGAAACGTACACCCTCGTCGAAAACTTTTGCCTCGGAACACGCCGGCTCGAAATCTTTGGCCGCGCGCGCTCGTCACTGCGGCGCGGCTGGGTGACCGTGCTCGCAGAGGGCGAACACGAGCTCGTCCCGGAGCTCGCCCGCGATCGCGCACCGTGCGTCCCCGAGGGCGTGCGTGGGTGGGATAAGGACGGATGGGAGGAGATCGTGAGGAAGCTCGCGGCGCTCGGGGTCGGCAAGTGCGTCGTGCCCAACACGCAGGAGATCGAGACGCTACGGCCCAAGTCGCCCGTCCGCTCTGGACCGCTCCAGGGTGGCGTCAGCGGCGGGGTCGGCGTCAGCGGGGGCGTGAGCGTGAGCGTCCAGCCCCGGCCCGGACGGCCCAACGTCCCCTCCAATCAGGCGGCGCAGAACCCGATGCTGGTGTCCCCGATGATGGGCATGGGCATGGGGGGCATGGGTATGATGCCCGTCGATATGGGCGGCGGATGGCCTGGCATGGGTATGGGTGTGAACATGAACGTGGCTGGTATGGGCATGGGGAATATGAATATGCCGATGATGGGGATGAATATGGAGGGCATGGGTGCGCCGTTTCATCCTCCCGGTGCGATGGGCCAATTAGGTCTTGGATCGATGTGGATGGGCGGTGAGCATCCGGAGGGGGTGGTGTGGGAGGGTGGCATGGGCGACGGAATGATGATGAACGGGATGGGGATGGGCAACATGGGGATGGGAGGCATGATGGGGGGTATGGGCATGAACCAATGGACTCAGCCAGGCTATGAAGGTTTTCAATGATGCATACCATTGGAAAAATCATTCATGTTCGTTGTCATTGCAAAACGCCAAGGTACGAATAACATGGATAGAAGCTACGGGTATGTGTATATGCCGTGAAAATATGGTGCGCGAGATGAAGAATTAAGGTATGATCTATATACTCTACCAAGGAAGAAGAATCGGAACTTTGACAAACTCAACTATGATGCATGTATGAATAGCCTCGTGCGGTCAACGAAGAGGCGTGAACTGATGGACAGCGGAAACCAAGACAGCATCACCGAGATGGATGCATCCAGAGCTGAAAAAGATACACTTTTGAAGCCGCAAGACGACCTGAAACGTCGGTCACCTCACTCCACGTCTATCCGGAAGCTCATAACTTGGGGTAGGTATGCTGTTCCAGCAAGATCTAGGATGTGTACGTCGTCGTAAACGTCGTGTCCGTTGAACTGAATCGACCGATGAGCTTGGGAGAAGACGAAACAAACGGAGACGAAAACTGACCCCTCCAAACACCAACAGTCTGCTGTCCGCAATGATGGTCACGTGGTATCCTCTTGAACCTGGCGGCTTACCGCAGACCGGGCGAGGCTCGTACTGAAGGTTCACTGGAGAGAGGATCAGCACACGGTGAACGAGGCATCCGAGCATAAAGACACACCAAGATTGTAAAAAAGGATCTCGGAGCTGTAAGCCGTGCCATCGTGACCACCGATGATGAAGAGATACGACCCGACCTGCGTCGAGGTATGCGACAATCGGCGATGCGACAACGTCAGTGACACCCGCGTCCACATCAAGGATTCTGTGTCGGTAGAAAATGAGAAGAAGGAGATACGGTCAGGTGTGCACCATACCTAAATTCAAGCACCAGACGTCCGAAAAGCACTCCTTGCCATCACTCCCACCCACGACGACCATGACGCTTCCGACGAGATTGGCAGTATGGTAACCTCTCGGTGGTGGAGGTTCTTTCGTCTTGATCAACGTCCACTTCAACCCTCCGCCAGAGCCACGCAAGGAGGTATCCAAACGAGACACGTCAAGCGTCCACAAGTCATTGAGCGCCGTCAACCCGTTTCCCCCTCCAAACACGTATATTTTTCCGTTGTACAAGACCGCCGTATGAGCACGTCGCGGTGCTGGATGCAGAGGATCTCCCTCGGCAGGGACGGGTTGAGATTGGGCGGGAAACGTGGGTGCGAACCATCGCCTGGTGGTGGTATCTAGAATGAATGTCGAGTCGTAATAGACCGGTCCCTGTCCACCACCAAAGATGACGATCTTGCGGTCGACGAGGGTAGCGGTGTGTGCACGACAAGGCGGGGGGACGTCGCCCAACATTTCGGGGTGGGACCATTGCATCGTATCTATGCCCCAGATGGATCAGCACGAGGAGACAGGAGGAGAGGGCGACGTACCTGTATCGAAGCAGTAAATGTCTTTCCAACACCCCTTGTCGTCACATCCGCCAAACAGCCACGCGACGTTATCGACGAGGGTGACGGTATGTGCGCGCATGTTGTGCATGGGCAAGGTACCGTGTACGGGTGCACGTGACCAATACATGGTGGTGGCAGGTGCGATGGGGATGTCGTCGCTGTGGGGCAACCGGGGAGTGGTGCGAATGCGGGGTTCGCGGGTGGCGCGGATGCTGCTTTTGGTATCTTTTGCAGAGGGGGAGGATGGACGGCGTTTGATGGAGTGGGCTGGTTCTGGGAGGGTGGCGGGTGCGGTGGAGACGTGGCGGAGAGAGGATGGTTTGCGAGATGCGGTGATGCGGGGAGTGCCTGGCATGGTGGGTGTCGTTGGTGTCGGTGTCGGTGAGGACGATGAGAGCGGGTTGTTGACGTTGAAGGTGGATGAAGATGCGGTCGCCTGGTGGTGGATGTAGGGAGAACGGGGCGTCTCGAGGGTGTTCATGGTGTCGTCAATGGATGGGGGTCATCGGGAGGGTGGGAAAAGTATCATAACCGTCATATAGATCGAATTTGAATACGTTTCATTTTGATTTTATTCCATCTACTCGAACGACGATTATATTTTACCAAGCAACCCCTGACTCGGAACAACAAGCTACCCGAACATCGGTCAGCGACAAGACTCGGGTCATCTTTCATGCCGGGGAAAGTCGACCGATGCTTGTATGTTACATTTCATGGTGGTACAGTACAAAACAATCATGTAGTACAAAACCCAAGACGAGAAAAAAAAATATATCAATAGCCAGGCCTGGGCGACAGACGAGGACTACTGATTCCCAGCCGACCAGTCAACCCGCGCGAGTCGTACGGCCGTGGCGAAGGACCTACAGGGGACAACAAGGTTTGTTGTCCACTGTTGGGACCAGCCCGGTCCAGATCCTTGTTGACACCCCCGAGAAGGATCTTGAGCATATACTCGGTGTCAAACGCACCCTGCGCAGGGTCGAATGGCGTGCTGTCAACCAGATCCTGTCAAAAGCGTTGAGCGATCCATCCCATACATCCCACACGACCCCTCACGTACCCTGATCTTGTACCGCGCCACGAGATGGTCGTCGAGCGTGTGCAACAATTCAGAAGCAGCGGGGTCCGTACCGATTTGCACGAATTGGATACCAAACATGTCATGCTTGATGCGGCGACGATCGAGACGGTGAGCCGCGTCGACGATGACCCTTTCGAGTTCCGCTTGGTCGGCTACACGCGCACAGTGAGCGAGCACGAACAGTCCCGCATGAACACCGACTTACTCGGAAGACCATCCGTGATCACCAGCACAGTAATCGGTTCATGAGTACAACGCTCTTGCTCGATAAGAGGCAGGTAGTGGTCGATGATCTGCCCAAGCTTCGCACCCGTCGGGGTATCCTCGCCTGCGCAGTGAGTCAGGACCACATCATCCTGTATGCATACAAACGACACGTGCCTTCCGGTAAAACTCGGTTGAACAAGGCAATCACCTCTGCCTTTGACTACATCACAACCGTTTCAAACAATCCCCTGGCGCAGCGAGGAAAAAGCCAATCACCTGCATGCTTGGCGCATAGTCGTCTTGGTGCATAAAGTGAATGTCAGAGCCTTTGGAGCCGTATTGGTTGGCGATGTCCACAATGCCAGCAAGCGCTTCCCGGGCTTGTTCCCAGAGGCTACCCTCTTGCATCTAATCGAGCTGTCAATCACGTGCCTCAAACTGTCAGGAGAGCTACCTACAGACATGGAATCATCAACGACGATGATGGTCTTGATCTCGCTACGACATATCAACACGGCGCACAGGACGATCGAGGAGATACGTACGCCAATCGTCTAAGACCAGCCTCTCTGTCGGACGGAACATCAAAGATGTCGGGAAGGTATCGAGGTATATCACTCTCGACGAGGGTCGTGTTGAACACGTCCACCTCTTTAGATCTGTACGTCGATCTGGCGCGCTGTTGAGCAAGGACGACTGTGCCCTGCGTGAGACCGTTTTCAGCGTCCACAGGAGGAGAGAAGCCCCAGCGAAGTTGCGAAGCGCAAACGAGCACTTCGTAGTTGGCGATCTGCGATCGACATCAGCCAGCGTCCTCCACTGGACACACGAGATGCATACTATGTGCTCTTTACCGGCAAATCCGATAACGGCGCCGGCGAACTGGGGGCTCGCTTTACCGATGTCTGTTGATCAAAGTGCTGAGTTCACACACCAGATAGATGGGTCGTGCATCATTCACTTACGAAGACTGCCCTCCAAAAGAGCGCGAGCGATGTACATGGTGCACCCATTGCGATCTTCCCCAAAGGGAACAGCATTGTCGGGAATCTCGTTATTCTCCGTCAGAACCTAGACACCGATATCAGACGTGACATCCATATCGCCAACTACGGCCCTACCCAAACCAGAGGGACCGGGGAACCATGATGTTTAAAGTGTTCGGTGCTTCTGCGAGCAGCTTGGAGCCACTCTTCCTTTTGAATCGCAGAGCGAGCCTCCACGACCACCGGGGTGATGGGTCGGCTACCATACTCGGACGTCGTCCTCGCCCGCTGCTCGGTCACCAACGTCCGCGTGGCGGTAAACTCTGAGGACGCGGACAAGGGAGAATTCCTGTGGGGACTGCCCCCAATGGAGGAGGTGCGCCTCTGGATGGCTGTCTTGCGGGAGAACATGGTGGTGGTGGTGGAGGGGAGTGAGGTTCGTCCAGCGCGTCGTCGTGCGTTTTATACGCCAGTGACAGATCCCAACGGCGAGTGTGCGATTACCCAAACGGAGCACATGAAAGCCGCTATCCGGGGGCCAGAACAGCACATCAAACACGATGCAGTTCTCATCGATGGGTGCCCCAGGGAAGAGGGCGTTGATCAGTTGGCAAAAGCGGAAAGAAAGCACCCCACAGGGCTGACCGATTTCAGTCAGGGATGTGATAGACCTGCTGTTCGCGTCCGATGAGAATGATGGGTTATTGAGCCAGGATACTGGGATCAGCGCGATGCGAGGAGAGGTATGTAATACACGCACCATATTATCATCCAAGTACCTTGAGGTAATCAAGGGATTGCAACCCCTTGGAAGCACCGCTTCTGGTTCGATGCGGGGACTGAGAATGATATTATGCATTATAACCTCGAGGCAATCTCGTTGTGTTTAGAAGCTCGGATGTTTCCGGCTTTTGCCGGTGCTTTGCCGGGTGTATATACGCTCCTATCTAGAATGAAATCGACGTACAGATGCTGCGTACCAGCGTGACACCAAATTTCATCCGAACCTCCCAGTCATATCTCGCAAGCAAAGAAACACATTCAAGTTATACGCGTCTTCAAGGTCTGACACGAGGTCGTCGCATTGCCATGGTACGTGTGTCTACGGTTACAGTTCCTTTCACCAGGGGATCTCCCTTGATGATCATCTGTCTCCGCTTCGTATCCCAGTCAGCGTGGTTGTTAGTTGCCCGTGTTTTGATTCTTCGCGAGGACATGAAGTTGCAGCGTGTACTACCGTCCCACGTCGCGTCGTGTCCCTGGAACGTGGGGTCAGCATCTGAACCCTTGACCCTCCACCCTTGGCCCCTCCATCGAGGCTGATTGCCGTCGATAAGTTGGAAGAGTGGTCGATTCGCTGCCACACGCTGCCACACTTGACGCCCATGTTCCGAGTCAGCCAGGTGGCAAAGTCTTTTTTATCGATCCATGACCCCCAGCTGAGTGAGTCTTGACATCTCAGTCGACTGTTTCCGCTGCATTCGAAACGCCTTCTCGAAACGCTGCTTCTCCTTCTCCGACCCCCTCGCAGCCCACACATGAGCGTGACCGTCCATAGTGGACGTATTTTTCGCTTCCGTGTGCGATGCATGGTCTGCTCGGATGGTTTAGTCGCACGTAGCTACCTCCGAGTCGTCGCCCACCACCCGAGTGTAATTAGCTTCTGTCGTGACGACTGGATCGCTCATCTCGATTGCCACAGTGGCGTCGCACGTCGGCGGTACACTTGCCTCATTTCGTCGTCTGCGCTTCGTTCCGAGATGCGTGTGGCCAAGGCATATTACCTGCCTGTCAATTGAGAATCGGACGTTTATCGACATGTCCCATTTCCGTCCTGGGCGGTGGTGTATCTTGCTCCGTTCGAGTAGCGGCGCCCTTGCTTGACATGCCGCTCGACGCCGACATCGTTTTGTATGGCCGTACGTTATTGTCTTTTTTAACCTTTTTTTTTTTTTTTTTTTTGATGTAAAGTTTCCCGTTGCCACGATGAGATAAGATTGTGGTTGTCGACAAGCGGCGTTTGATCCGGTAAGCCTCACCGGCCTCGGCGAGAGCGCACGAAATGACGCACCTGGGGTTGTACCTTCAAAATATTATATGAAGGAACAGAAAAAAAAAAAAAAAGAAAAATCTTTCCATCACGCTGGCGTGGAGACCCACCTTCGACATGTCGGAAAAAAAAAAGGGGGGGAATAAAAATCCCCGCCCTGACCTTGATCCACTGACTCCGTTGGGTACTCCTTGCCACAAACCGCCGCAGCCGCTAATTAGACTCGACGCGACAGATATAAACCTCTCGTCTGTCTTGCTCGGCTGATTTTCATTCGCGCTTCCGTCCTGGCCTCGTACGGTATTCGGTTCCCCCTCTCGACCGCTCACCACCACACCCCCACCTTCGCTCTCCTCACATGTGCCACCACGAAGTGTACGTGTTCTCTCCGTTTCGAACGACGCCGAGGCTCTGAACCACCGACGACAGCGTAGGCGACTATTACAGAGGTTGCGGCGTAAGTGGTCATCCCCCCCGGGTCGTTGCAGTGGCTGTAGGACTGACCCGCCGGACCGACGTCCTCGTCCCGTTCACAGCACTTTCATGGGCGCTACTTCACCGGTCAAGTGTCGGACTGTAACTCGCAACGATGCAAGACCAGTAAATCCCACATGCACAGGACCGCACCCAACTGTGGATGTCCTGCCGTGCGTGCCACCCCTCGCCCCTATATTTTCAGACTCACCGCCTTTGTGCTCAGGTCGTCACCGAGGATCGACGGATACAAAACTTGTTTCAGATGCCACACCCAGATTGCGAACGAACGTCGTCACATTAACAGACCCCCGTTGCGCACACGAGGTGTTCGAGTCATCCACGAGACCACATACTGTAATACAGCATATCGTTAACGGCATCGCATCCCTATAGACCTCTTTACGTCCCATCTCTCCCCTACTAATGTACTCGCCGCTATACATATATCTTGACCTTACTCACATACTGCGTATGTATATATGCCTCTGTCGAGGCCCCCCTTTTGCACTCTAGATACACTGTCACACTGGCGGTCGCGTCGCCATGTTGACCGCTGGCTATATGACGTTGATCTCATCACGACCCTGACCTGAACCGAACATAAAACGACAGCACGTGCTTACCGGCACTCTCGTACTCTGCATCGACGACGACGACGGTGCTCTCCCAGTCACCTCCATCCCGAGGTACCGCGAAAAGAACTCGTCGAGCCACCCAAAGAACGCCTGCTTGTCCTCCGCGCTCAGGTGTGCCCAGTCGATCTTGGTCGACGAGTCGAGCGACGACGTGGATCGGTGGCTGGGTGGATACCCGCTCGCAACGCGCGTGGGCGGCGGCGGCGGCGTGAACGGAGGCGTAGGTGCATCCCCCTCGGTCGGCCACGACGCACGAGGGACCATCGGGGACGCGATGACGTCAGGCCTACCCCTCGCTGGAGGCGGTGGAGGCCGACTCGTCGTCGACCCAGACGCAGACACACCAGGCGCTGGCGGGGGCGCCCGTTTCCAGTTGGGATCCCAGTTGATCTGGGACGAGGGCGCGCTCGAGAATCGGTCGCGCGTGTTGGACAATTTGGTGACGCTCGCATCTTTGGCTTTCTCGGCCTTGGCTTTCAGTTCGGCGACTGGTGGCCAGACATGAGGCGCTGGATTCAGAGGGTGGATATGGTGGGATGCTTGCTTACAATTAACCATCGTTCTCACCTGCGGACTGATCGAACCTCGAGGAATCGATGTGGGTGGAAATGAAAGAGGTTCAACGTGGAGGATGTTCCTCGGAGACGAGATGGGAACGATCGAAGAAAGAGGACTCTCATCACGTGTCGAAGCAACCCAAGAAGACAAGGTAAATAGTATGTCCGCGATGGATGTAGATACAAATAAGTCATGCAGGAGTGTAGGAAAAGTGCACAGACAAGATGCGAACCATACAAGTACACTTTTTTAATCTCGAACCAAAGGAGCGGAAAGGGATCCCACGTCCATCATCGATCCCAAAATGCGTCGGGAAAAAGAAAGACAGAGAACGAGCGAGAGAGAGTCGGAGGTCCAGCCACCTCAATGTCTCTTGGAGACCACCACGGCGACGATGAGAATCGCGAGACAGATGAAAAACGTGAGAAGAGCCCATAGACAACGCTTGGCCCACTTTGCTTCTGCCTCTCTCATCTCCACGAGCAACTTTGCCTTTTCTTCCTCCGTCTTGTCCGGCTGCCAATCAGCCGTCACCCGCATCGGTGCAAACAAAAAGTAGACACCGACGACCCAAAAGAGGGGAAAGACTGGGTGACCATCAACACATGATGAGCCAATCCATCACGATGCAGAAACACACGACGTACAGAATCCATATTTGAACATGTGCCGCGCGACCGTTTCCACCTCGAAATTGGGGGACGAGGCGTACTCGGGAAGCTTTTCGCCGTCCCAGTCTGGCGAATAAGGTGGAGGTACGCGATCTTGTGTCCGCGTGCGATGACTCCGTCCACCAAAGAATTCGCCCAGTGCATCATCGCGCAGCTGCCGCGTAGAGTGGTGCGTGGGGGGCGGTGGCAACGTGGGCGTGCTGCTCGCCATGGAGTGGAGGGTGGGGGTCGTGGTAGTTTCTGATTCCCGGGACACCTGCACGCGTAGTTGCAGGTCCTCAGCGGATATGCGCACGGTCGCACCGCCTGCTTGGAAGGGTGCCCAGATGTTGGAGAGTGGACTCATGACGGTGGAACGATGCGAGTACGATGGAGAGTCCTGTAACGGGGCTGTAGCTGGTATTTACGGCGGCCGCATCATAAATACGCTCCATTCTACCGCGGGGGTGGCGTGCGGACATTGTAGGCATGACCGAGTTGGTCAAAGACAAAAGAGTCGGAGGGACATGCCATCAAATTGTCTTTCCCAAGAAAGGAAATCGACCCTCAACACGTGCCCGATATGGTCACTTAAAAGCACCGAGCACGGACCCCTCTCCGAGCAGAGACAATAAGATCAGCCGAAACGTTGACGCTGACTGCGATGCTGAGAAACAAAAAGACGACGTTTCTCTATTGTCCCTATTGTCTAGCCATACAGTTTAGTTCCCCTGAGAAGCATAACCTTCGGCAACGGGAGCGCGGTCACATCGCAGCTGCCCCAACGCTACCATGATATGCCGCTCCCATAATGCTGGTCTCCTCCCGAGACTCCCACAGCGGTAGGATAATAACGTTCCGCTCGCAAAGACCCAGATACTCTATCATCAAGTTCGGCGGGTCAACGTGGAAGAGAGACGGACGGAACATACATCGAACAGGCCCAGAACGTGTAAAACGCCCGGCTGAACACATAGTGCGAGAAAAACATCGGCAAGGGTACTGACAGAACGTGAACGCGGTGTCATTCTAGCATGGAAGTATCTTACCAATGACGATCACTATAGCCGTAAAAATCGTCGAATAGATGAGTGCCTTTCTGAAGACACGTTTGAGCGAAGCCGTTCCCTCATCCTTGTCTTTTGGTGGACCGTCTGGATCGCCTGAAGAGTCTTTTTTCGACTGCTTCTCAAGATCAGGAGACCCGTCCCCTATCTTGGAACTGCGTTCAGACACTTCGTGAACGGTCCTTCATGAGCGTGATCATTCAACATTGCAATCGCGCGCGTCTCGGAAAAGTCGTAATCCGCCTATTTCTCCAAAAATGACGACGTTTTTGGTCTCCTACCGCCATTTCAAAAGAAACACATGCTTCCGTCTGACATGCAACTTACTCATCAAAAGACACGGATACCCGAGAAGAGAAGCCCTGTCAGTCCACCGCAAACAGCGGAGTATGGTTCTGCAAGATTCGGAATATTGATTTCTCCTGTCTCACCCAGGTCGATGGTCCGGATCGTGAAATGAACGTCCAAACGTACCAACATTGTATCTTCAAACATCCGATCATCATGCCAACTTTCTTAGAACGGCCCCTGCTATCCGCAGAAAACACCGGCACGCGTCAGTTTAGACCACGAGATCGTAAGTGCGATCGGTATGACCGCAGGTCAGGATGACACCCCTATAATGGTTTAGTTACGCTCGCGGGGTATGACAATGTCTTACTGTACATAATAGAGCTAAGCAGAATAGACTCGGTAGCCCCAATAGAAATCTCACCCATCTCAGGTTGATGCTTCCGGCGTTGAGCTAGAACACGCATCAACTTCCGTACAATCGAAGACAGCAGGTGCCACCTACAATGGAAGCCCAGCAGCCCATCCAAACAGCCGAAAAGCAGATGAAGTAATGGGATGCTCTGCGATCTCTTCTCCCGTTGCCTTTGGTCTAAAGTATACACTGGAAGAGGTCAGAATCTGCGAAACGTAAGATGTTCCGGATCACACTCGTATGAGCTGCCAACAGGCCGGTAACAGTAAGCAGCGCGTACGACAATCGGAGATGAGTCTACACTCACAAGAGACTCGATACTCCAATGAGTTCAGAACTTGCAGCGGACGTGACCGCCATACTAGATGGGATTCAGCAACTTGTTTACAATGGCCGACTTTCATCACAAGACAACAAACCCATTCCCATGAGGGCGACCGCTGCCGGTGCAGCCAGCCCGGCGCTCGTTTGGGTGGGCGGCAGTGGAGCAGGATACGTCGGAAAGTTTGGCTGGAACACCAAATGATGTCAGGTGGAGCGCATGCGCCAGGTAAATTCTCACGGTGTTGAGCAGTGCCCAAGCACTCAGACCGAGACAGGAGGCAAACGCCTAAGACACCGCAAACCAGGAAAGACCGCCAAGCATCTGAAACGCACCTCGGTAAGTACCTCCGCACGTGAGTAGGACGAATGGACACGGTATTCGAATAAGCTTTCGTCGTTGATTCCGCGATCGCCTAACGGAGGATCATCGTGTTTGTACTTACATGTACTAGTAATCCAGGTCGCATTCACTTACTCTTTGCCAGTAGCCTAGGTGCGCGTTCGTCGGCCACACTCCACAGACAAATAAACCCCGGGCTCACCTTGATCACAAAACACTCCAACAAAGCCAGAAAGGATCCTCGCCGCACCAAACACGAGACCTTGGTTGGACTTCATAGTCATAGTGAGGTAGCTACCGTGCTGATTACCCGCTACAGGGTCCATCGCCGCCTGCTGCAATGAATCGTACAGTTCCGAGATGCTTCCCATGGCAGGTGACGTTCCACTGTGGTGAGATTCAGTTTCATGTGTGCCCGAGGAAAAAGAAAGGTACAATGACTACCTAGGCTCTGAAGATGAAGATGACGTAGAACCGCGATTCCTATGGGCAGCAAGAAACAAGCCGCGTTGACGTTCATCCAAGTGAGAGCATTGACCGTCGCCGCCCCTCCGGCTAAACAGTGAGCGAGGGCTTGCCCAGAACACTAACGGAGCAATGACCCGCAGACGATCAGGATGCAGAGGAAACCGTAGAACGTAAAAAGGCTATGGCCGGCTGTTCCGAACCGTGCTTTAACCATCTCCAGGAACATAAGTGCACCGTTGGCGTTCATTTTCACTTTGGACGCAACCATGCCGAACATGCAGACTTGAATAGTGCCACCAGCACCTTACCACCTTCAAAACCACCGAGGTTGACATCTCAGATGCCTCGATGAACAAGTATGGCTCACCACCGTCCGCTGACGCCTGCAGTGAGATGAGTAATGGAGTCCCAAGAAGCACCAGAAACCGACCAAAAGTATATGCCGCCGTGCTCGACTGGAGGAGTGTGGCACTCCACGTCCAGGCACTTACACTAATTCCAAGGAAAAGTTATGATGTGAGAGCATGTATATCACTGAATGCAGGAAGAAGCGACAAACATTCCGCGGCAAATAGACCAGGCTGGGAAAGAATTGTTTCGATGGTGATCAGTCTCGAGAAAAAACAACCGCGCAGGCACCTTGACGCTCCTCGATGCGCTCTGCAAAATATAAGCTACAATTATGATCGATACGACAGCTGCGGGACATACAGTAAACTCCTCGGACGATGCAGGGGACAATTTGAAGAATTTGCGTTAGAGCATCGTCAACGTCAACATGACACCAGCAAAGAAGAACCCGACCCCTGCATTTTGATTAAGGAAAAGATGGCTGAATACAAGACGGTGAACGCACCAACGACAACGCCATATCCAACGCTTTGGCCTAGAATGAAAGTAACGATGTCAGCGGGGCTTGGGGTGAGATCTGGGTAGCGACGCACCTATTAGGAGAGGCTTGAACTCGGAGTATGCTTGGACGCTGGACATCGCGACAGGAAAAACACGTGACGGGAAAGACAGCGTCGTCGCCAAGTCCGTGGATCAGTTTGCTACATATCTCACCGAATTCTAAGAATACACGCCGAAAGATAAGATAGAGGACCATCAGGCCGGAAAGTCAGTCAGCAAGGCAAAGATAACAGTATGGAGAGAACAGAGTGTGCGAATGGCAAGACAACCGGGTAGACAGGAAATGAGTTGGTTTAACAGTCATTCTCCGGATTTTGGGTTACGAGGCGGGCCGTGGAAACGACTCGATACGTTCTCAACCAGTTCCCATGTCGGTCATGCTAAGCAGATCGAGGAGAGGGAAAACCGTCGACATCCATGCGTGCAGCTTATGAGAACGGGCAGGAACTCGTAAAAACCATCGGAGAGATATACGACAGCTCAGTAACAGAAAATGCTCACTGCGACGATCTTTCAAGGAATTGCGAGGACTATACGTTGAGGCTTGATGCTTAAGTTGAAGGAAGGGAAGGAATACAGTAGCATTCGAGAGGTGTCGACGTTCATTATTACAAATTCTAGGAGGGTTCAGGTTGTGCTTCCGGATTCGAGGATACTATCAGGATTCAGAGGTTGCCGAGAGTGGAGTACTAGAGGACGCATCGTGATCGTTCTGCTTCACTAGACGGGCTCTAGATTACGTGCAGGGTCGAAAAAGTCAGCAGACATGCGCGTGTGAGACAGGAACATGATCTCACTTGTTTCTCGCCGCAATCACCCTCGTCGTCCTCTCCCTTTCCGCTTCGGTCATGTTCTCCCAATTGGCGATTCGTGACAACGTCTATGTAGTTAGGGACCCCGATCTTAGCACTCTGGAATAGAGGACGTCGCGACGACGATTCGGAAACCCTACCCCATCACTGTTCACGACCATCGGGCCCAGAATATCGAACTTGAGCGGCGCAGTGGCGCCAACTTGCACGTTCGGCACGGAAGGGTCTTCGAGCGACTGAGCACTAGGAGCAGACAGGAGTGGCACGTTTGGGTTGGATGAGTTCATCGACATCGCGCTGGTAGCTGACTTGGCAGACTTGGTGGTGCGCTTGCAACTTGTGGCAACACCATCGTTGATTTGGGTTACCCAAATTTGCCTGGAATGTCGATCTACGAAACGTGTACTGCTACTGAGTTTCGTTCGACGTGGTGGATTCGGTCCAGTACGGGCCAATGGTACTAGCAAGAACGAGAACGACAATCGATCGTTCACGGTTACGCCCAGGTCAGTCTGTATCGCAATCGCCTTAGCACATATAAGCACCAGCCACGATCAAGCTTTGGCGGCTACCCTGGGCCATCGCCGCCGCACGACGCCTCCCCATACCTCCTACAGACTAACAGATGAGTATGTCTCGACATCCACTCCCACACTCTCTCAGCGAGGCAACCTCGAACGTGGTCTGTCGCATCCCCGAACTCCTTCGTCGTCTCCGCGATCTCGAGAACGAAGAAGCTGAGCTCGATGCAAAGGCACGCCAGCTCGTGGAACAGCCTCCAAAGACGGAACCCAACGACAAATCATCGACGCCGTCCCGTCCAACTCTCTCTACCCCAGTCTCGAAGCGGGGTAGCCGAGCCACGGACAGCACGGTCGACGAGGGTGTGCCGAGTACTCCACACATCGATCCGAGTATATAACCTTCTTCTTGACCTGGATAAAACATTCAATGTATTTGGCAGGAAACATCGAGACACCAGTGAAAACTTTTTTGTTGATGCAGTCGTTTGCGTTAGCGATGTCAATCAAAAGTAAACGCAAAGGAAGGATATTCATGACTGGAGGTAGCACCGAGTTTGGGGAGAAAAGATGGGCCTGAGGCGCACCAACGAAGCAAGGACCCGGCTGTAATGACCTGCCCGCCCATGTACCCAAGACAATCAACAGAGCTGGTCTAGATGCAATTGTCAGTTGAGGTAACATATATAGTATATGATATTTACACCTTACGATGGCATGCAATCAGATCTTCGGACGGAGGTCGCATGTACACGCCAACTCACTGTAGGGTACCAAACAAGTCCACGGGCATCCCTAGTCACTGAACTGATATCCATCGACTACACCATCCCATAGCCTCCTCGTGTCAACCACAGCACCCAGTCGCGAGGCGAGCAAGAATCCACCACTCAATTTCCTTGATACGTTGTCAGCAAGGACAATACAGCAAGCGAAGTCGTGTCCAACCGACCTGTTGAGACTATAGGTTTCTCGAGGTGGCGGAGTGAGTCTATGCTGAAGCATGACTGGAATACGTGCTCGGATTTGGCCCGTGATTTCTGACCAGCGGGTACCCGGCCCAAACGCAAATGGTTGTGGCGTTGATGATCTGAAAGGTGTCGCGAGCAGAATCATGGAATCCACGTGAGCGTTCAGCATGATCTATAACATGGCATGAAAACAGGTACGAGAGCAGGTCAAGGGCCGGAACAAACCTCGTTTTCCTGGCCCGTGAGGTAACCCAGTTTGAGACTCCAATCGGCACATGCATTGCGGTCCTCGCTCGCCGCCGCTCGAAGAAGGTGCAACCAGTCATCCATAAATTCTTTGGAATATTCGCGCGTGGCACCGAAATCAACTAACGAGACCTAGCAGGCGGTGAGTCTGACGAACAACATAAAAAACAGTAGACAAGCCTGTTGAGTTGCGGAGTTCCACAAAAAGTTGGTCCAGTTGGGGTCAGTCTGCATCAGCCGGAATTGGAAAAGCTCCCGCAAACAAAGCTCTAAAATGCGTTTTGCAATCTGCCAACAGCATCAGTCAATAGGGGGATGGATGTACAACAGGTCCCCATACCTCATTACGCTCCTTTTGCGGGAGGGCTGAGACTGATAGCTCTCCTACACTAACACCATCCACGTGTTCCATGACAAGTACGCGGTCAGTGCTGCCTTCCCATACCCAAGGTATTCTGAAGCGAGAATCCTGGCCAAGTAGCTCCGCCGAGTTATACCGCCGTAGAAATTGCGCTTCCCTCGAATAATCGCACTCATCAGCCAATTCATCTTTCATGACCTATACAGATTTTCCCGCTAAATATTGTGCGCGATAAGTGCGGTAATACTTACCTGAACTGTACGGTCCAGGAATAACCCCTTCGGCAACAGGCGTCCGGCAGTCAAGAGCAACTTGACATACCCAAGGTCACTGGAAATTGAGTTTGCGATGTTCGGAAACTGTATTTTCACGGCAACTCGCTCCTCCCGCCTAGTAGGTGAGGCGGAGGCTTTCAATACCGCGCTGTGAACCTGCCCAATCGAGGCAGCTGCAAAGGGCACACGATCAAATGAAGTAAAGTTGTCTGTCCACGAATGACCCAGGGCAGAAGTGAGTACTTGCTGTAGATTCCACGTGAGTGGACCTTTACGATCAGTAGGATGCTATAGCCACCTCCATCTGCCAGTCCGGCATATAATGAGCACTGTCCTGTACGCGTCTAAATATCTTGTCCACGTCTGGTGGAAGCAAGTGCGTGTCTGTGCTCAGGTAGTGAGTAACCCTGCGCCGTTTGCAGTGTGAACATCCAAACCTTGTATGCTCATGAATTGACCTAGCTTGAGAGCAGCACCCCTCATTTGTGAGAGCTTTGAGACCAGACGCTTGATATTAGCCTCTGTCATCATCAAGGAGCCTTGTTGGCTGTCATCCGAAGCTGTTGAGCGACGAATGATTTCTGAGGCAGCTCCGTAACCTAGAGACGCAGCAAGGCCTAGAATTACGACCAAAAATGGGCATTATTCCACGCATACACACCGTGAACGTACCTCCGTAGTGGAATAAGCGGCCGATTCTCGAGGAAGGTACCTTTGACGCTTGTAAATTGCGGGTTGTCACGGGTATGACGGGATCAGCACTTTGAGGACCGACATCAGGAAACACAGGTGCAATGTCTATCGGCTATTCGATATTGGTTATGCCTTGCGCGGTTGAAAAGAAATATCCGAATTACTTACAATGCTCTCCGTGACACCAGGCAGCTTTGGACGTGCATTCTCCTGGTAACTCGCGACAACTGTTAGCTGTTGAGGAGACCCAGGCTCCCCAGCAATAGCAGAACTCTCCGAGGCGGAAATTTCTAGTGCATCGACTTTTCCTGTCTGCGTGTCGGTCTTGACTGTAACACCCAGCCCGTGTGACGTGCTCTCTCTCGCGGTGTCCGATGAGATATGGTTGGGTGACTTTGGGAGGGCTTGCGCGCTCCTAATCTGAGCTGCACGGAAGGCAATGTCAGCGATGGAGTGAGCGACACAGAGCCATCCAAACGCGTGCGAGGGTGGCATCGAAAACGCGTCGAGCACAGCCACAGACTGCCCACTCCATGTTCATTGTCAACCAGAAGGTAGACGTAAGGATAATCATGACCTTGAGCGCCGCGTGTATCACCGCCAACGTTTCAAACTTGTACTCTTTCCATGTCCCAGATTCCACTCGACCCAATTTATGAATTTCGTGTACCAGGTCGGGTTCATTGCCATCCTTTCGGTCATCTTTGCTGAAGCGTGACTCATAATCCAGAGGTGCAAGCTGGTCCCTCAAGTTTACCGAATGAAACAAGCAACCCATTCGCCGACCCTTCAGAGGAATCCATTCGTAACCGCGAGGAACACCCAGGTTTCTAGAAGACTACACTTCGTGAATTGCAACCTTTCGTGTTCAACTTCAAAGCTCTCGCTTCGAGGTTTATCCAACTTGCCTATAGGCCAGCAAACTTGGCTCCAATCATCCTCGACTATTGGACCTTATCTCTGTCCATCATATGGACTGAAAGACGACCAGGGCCAGATCTCCTCTACCCATTCTCAAGTCTCGTCAAACAGAAATCCGGAGGTTTGGCAAGACTGCTTCAGGGACATAGCAGAGATCTACAGCTGAAGAATCTCCATGTTGCGGCTTCCCCTAGGGAGGGCATTGATCCCCCTCGTATCGCAGTGATAGACTTGGACGAAGTTCCAGCGGACATTATTGAAAGGGGATACACCGTGACAGCTGATTTCTATGGCTTCGTGGCAATGACGATGTTCCTCGAGATTCTCATCTCTCCCATTGTCTACATCTTTTCGCCTATCGACTTCACTCCATATCTCGAATGGCTTTCCGGGTGGGTGGCCACTTTGTTTGGTAATTGGATCGGCTCTTGGTTCGCCTTTTTTGCTGGGCATCGTGTTTTCGGACGCCGTACTCCAATGCCTCTACGCTATTTATGTCATCTCCGTTATCTGCACTTATGCTGTATTGCGTGGAGAGGGTACTCTCAAGCTTGTCCGGAGATCAGATATTTCTACGCCAAGTTGTGCGGCGCTTCTGGATCGCGACTTCATCGTAGTCTTGACAGGCACGCACTGTGGGTAGTAGAATACGTGAATTTCAGGGGATCACTCAATGAATCACTAGATTCAGTGACTTTTTCCGCTGAAAATGCACCCCGTTGTTTTCAGCGATCCGCTGAATGCATAATTTGCACGGATTCAGTGGAAAAAGTAACTGAAATTTTTAATGTCCTGTCTGCTATCCGCGCTAATCTAGTCATCTCTTTCGCCACGTTATGACGAGTATCGAGTGATCCTGGATCATTGGACTGAATCACAGCGGTAATCACAGTGAACTTCGGCTCCATATACATTGGATATCAGTTATCAGTTCAATGAAATCAACAAGAATCACGATGAAATTATCATATTTACTATCTAATTTTCATTTGCTGGGGGTAATGTTCTATGATCTCTCGTGATTCGTCTGGCGCCTCCAGCCGGATGCACAGTGCTGGCAGCTCCTCCTCACGTCTGTTACACGAGCCCAGTGTACCAACACCACCATGACCGATTCCCAGAGGGTATTCTTGCCAGTGCATGTCCGAGTTGCCCACCACTGGGTTAGATACATCCTGATAGACATGCCAGTTTGGCCCGCTGAGCAGCGATAAAGGTCACGGCCAACTTGTACACCGTCGTTGTCCGCCCAGAGACTCAGAGTGTGCGAATTCGGAAATAATAAGTCACGTGGTACAGATTCGTCACGCGGGTGTGACAAGTCGCGTCGCATTTTCAGACTCCGACTTATCTCGCTTTCTCCCTACCACCATCACACACCTCCCTCGTTCTAACCCTCCCTCCTCACCTTGAGCTCGTCATGCAAATGCCACGTCTCAATCAAATGTCCGAAATGATAACCTGATCGAATTTACAGGTCTAGACACTCGTTCTTGGGTCGATTCAATCATGGAGGACTGGATGTAGTTGATTATGTAATCGGCCTCACGTTCATCAGCGGTAAGTACTCCTGCCTGCGCTACCACCTCTCGCACCACACGACACAGCAAGGACATGGGCAGATACCACAGTGATGATGATGTGAATGTCTTGTGACCGCTGACGCAACCACCTGACAATGCCTTTCCCACACGATGCACGACGCGACGAGGACTCGGACGAGCGCCGAGAGCTCTCGGCTGCAAACCTTTTCGCCATACCCCTGTCAGTTGCAGACTCAAGCATGACATACCTGCACCACCACCACCACACCACACGGCAAGGGCGAGGGTGACAACACCACAACGATACCATGACATCCACAACCACAACCACACCCCCACCACCACCACCACGACGTGCATGCCATCACACCAGCACGACTGCCACCGCCCATCCCACCACCCGACGCCCGCAATGACGTTGATGATGCATATGCCATCGCGCTCACGCCGCCGCCTCTGTGGCCATCTCGCACGACGACAATGACACCTGACCACCACACAGACGACGCGATGAGGACGATGTTGATTCAACCACGCAATGCCAAATGACACTAGCACACCACTACCTACGTGTACTAATATCCTTGTCCGTACATTATGTTGTATATGATTCATTGCTTCCACCTACTATGGAGACCAAAGTTCAGCCAGAGAATCAGTGAAAGAGTACCTGGTTTCAACCGAGAACCAAGCGCTGAATAGTACTTCCTAACCCACTGAAAGTGAATGGATACAATACGTACGTTTGAGTTGATGGTTCAGTGATATTCAGTGGAAAAATCCTCTGAAATTTAGAGTGGATCGATGCCGCTTCAGCGGATTTTTTTCCAGTGATATTCACGTGACTATCCTTTGAACCCCTGATCAAAATGCGCTTAATCCGGCGCTGAAATTCAAGTATTCTACTAGCCATAGTGCACGCAAAACGTTGTGGAGGCAATCGCGGAGAGTAGCTTCAGCATGTCTCACGCCCTTGCAAGGAAATACCAACTGGAGGGATGGCAGTTGGGTCAATGCTTATGCTACGAGGCATTCAAAGCTTCGTGCCAAGGGGCTCCCATTGCTATACTGGCGGGGAGTTGGTTACTACTAGGTCCAACGTCACTCCTGATGGTCTTCGTGCCATTAGTACCCACCGTGGCCGTATCGCTTTGGACCGCATACACCTGTGCAGATGAGTCTGGCTGGTCTGGAAGCAAGGAGCGGGCGATCGTATACTGCACGAGGAAGACATCTTGTGTGCACCGACTATACCGGCATTCGGTGATCAACGTTCAACGCCAGGAAAAATTGAAGCTGCTTCTCGATCAAGCTCAGTCAGGCTATTATACGTTTAGACGTTTCTAGGATGTGCGTGTTTCTGCGTCTTCCCTTCCCTTATCATAAATGTTATCTTGATCGCAGATATATTTGCTTACTGTCTTTCCTACGGGATACAGGCTATGCCTTTGTTCTGTTTTGTATACTGTATGTGTCACCTGTGCTATCGATTCACGATCAATGTCTTTACTGTCACGTTTGAAGCTGTTATTAGCCTGAGGACGGTGACGTTAATACCCGAGTCCACGACAGAACTTGTTTGCTAGAATATCGGTGTAAAGAGACTGGTTGGTTTCTAGGAGACTCGGACAACCCGTTGACGCAACGCCATCAGCCAATCTCAGGCTGTAAGCAATGTAGTGTTGGCCGGGGAAGAGCATGAGAGAGCTCAATAGTCTACTCCATATCCGAGGATTTCCCTCTGAGCACGAATTATCATCATCGTGACAGGATCACTGGACGTCGAGTCCGAGATAGATACATTGCCTGCGCAACATTTAAAGGTAAAGGAGCATTGACGATCGAGAGAACCTGACCTTTTTTCTGCCGATGAAATTTTGACTTGCATATTGGTAGCTATTATCTGTGGTGTCCTGTCAGTGTTTACTATATGAGACATTAACGTTTGGCTTGCCAGCCTCAAGGCTCAGGCTGCAGTTGTTGATTCAGTCTGACGCAGATTCAAAGTTACGGGTGACTCCGGCACAGCCACAAAGGACTCGACCCGGCTCAGGCACGCAAGCCAGTCGTTTAAAACCCGACCTTGGTGGACTCCTGGCGCTGCTAACGACAGGCGTAGGCACAGATGAACCACACGCACAACCCAAATCTCACCAGATATGTGGTACAAAGGTTTGTGTCTTTCAGGGTTGTCGTGACTTCCTACTAGTATCCGTTCATATGTTGTCTTAGCTCGGACGTGATATCTGATTTGCGAGTTAATGTACTCGAGGAAAACTCAACGAGAGTTATATGGTACAAGGTACGAGTTGTACGACCTGTTTTACAATATTTTCCATTCGGTCTCACAGCAAGCAAGGAACGCTTCCTCTCGGACCAGGAAATCATTGAGCATATCGTCGTGGGTATTCTCCACCTTTGAACTCAAGATAGAATTGAAAACTCGTCTTAGCACAACCAAACATCGACCATCTGTTGGATCGTACACCGCCCGAAGAAAGGATGGTACATTCGCATCCGGTCCCCGACTTTCCCCCCGGGGGTCTTCATCCCATTGCTCCCTGTGCCTCGTTCTTCGCCGAATTTCACTGATGCGGCCTTGTCCTTTTCATGTCGCACAAACGTGTATCCGTCTCCGCCCGCTTTTTTAGCAGCTGATAGTCACAAATCCTCGACTGATAGCCTGGCCTCGGATAGCACAGCCGTGCACTCCTATCCTCCTACCCCTCCTTCAGCTCCTGTTGTCACGACACCTCCTTCACCGCCACCAATTGACGCCAAGCTCGATGCGGTTGGATCATTACCCAACATTCCGAAAGCACCAAAGGCAGTTCCTACAAGGATAACACAATTCCTCCTTGCGCCACATTCGTCTCCACATGTGCCTGCTCCGGAGCCGGGTGAACAGAGATCCCTTTTTACGCGTGCTCTTGGCCTCTTCCAGAACCATAAACCTTCTCACTCTTCTTCTTTCACACTCTGTGCGCTGGACAGACCAGGTTACCCGACGCAGGTGGCTGGCCCGTCCTCGCAACCACGACAACGGCTCTCACAACTTATTCCCAAGATACCCACACCACTGCTTACGTTTCACGACAGAACACCGATGTTCGCAGTAGGTTCGGTTACCGGGTTGTTAGAGATAGACCGTGCAGAGGAGAGGATTCTGGGTGTGGACACGAGTTTCTGGATCGCTGTTGCACTGACATATCTAGGGTTTTTGGAGGAAAGAGAGGTATGTTCGACTCTGCATTTGGTTGGTTCTCCCGTTTCGGGCCTGATGAGATTACATACAGAGTTATCTAGCTGCCCTAACAGACTAAATACGACGTGTCGCTGTGATCTATGTATACGCAATCTATTTTTCTTCCCGCTGTGATAAACTTATAGAGCCCTAACATAGGGTTAGGTCTTCTACACGTGATTGACTTTGTCACACGTGACCGAGACAGGGTGAGCGGAGTTTAAAACACTTACTTTTTCGAACAACAACCTGTCAGCCAACTGACCACATTCAACTTGACCATCTTTCAAACATTCACATCATGGTACGTCGCGTCGCAGCTTCACAGGCTCCATTTATGATGTACTCACTTTTTACGCGTCTCATAGTCTGTAACGTCAGCTACTATGCGTCGTTTGATGCGCGAAATCTCGGAGCTGAAGAAGAGTCCTCCGGAAGGAATCCGTATTGTCACAAGTGAGGAGAATATCCTTGATGTTACGGGGATAATCGAGGGACCTGGTAAGGTTGCATTCTGTCGCATTTCTTCATACAGATTGAGCGTACTTTCGCCCGTGGACAGAGGGGACGCCGTATGCAGGAGGGTACTTTCGAGTACGATTTAAATTCACAGAAGAATTCCCTGCTGCTCCACCGAAGTGTATGTGAAATTATTATTTCGTATCCTGTCTCATCATTTCTGACGAGTCTTGCAGGCTGGTTTGCCACTAAGATCTTCCACCCTAACGTCTCTTCTGCGGGTGAAATTTGCGTGAACACTCTAAAGAAGGATTGGAAATCCAGCTACGGCATCGGGCATATTCTAGTCACCGTGAAATGTCTTCTCATCTACCCAAATCCTGAATCCGCGCTCGATGAAGAAGCTGGGAAACTTTTGCTGGAAGATTATGATAGCTATTTCTCGCGTGCGAAGCTTATCGCAAGCGTGCACGCTACCCCGCGGACGAAGCCTCCAGAGTTCCAAGCCACAGATGCGAGTCGCACGGAGGGCAGCATTCTACTATCTACTACTGCTCCAAGTGCACCAGAACCTGCCCAGGCGATCGCAATTCCGTCGACCTCTTCAACGCGCAAATCGCCAATAGCTCCTTCACAAGCACTACAACTTTCGCCCGAAAATGCGCTTCCTCCTTCTCATTCATCAACATCATGCTCAAGTAACGACGGAAAGGAACGGGTGACGTCACCCTTTCCGCTGTCTACCGCCGACTCGAATGTTGGTACGCTCGCCACGGCCCCGAAGGCGGTGAAGAGGACGGCAGCACCAGGAACTGTCGGGGTAGAAAAGCGAAAGAAGGCGTTGAAGCGACTATGACGATGGACAGTGCTGGACACATTTTATGACTGTACTCTGGTAGATTGTCAATGAGTTGCCTTGTGTTTTTTTACCTCGCTGTTGTCGAAATTTATGTACTCTGGACCATTTTCCCTTCTACTGTCACGCATGTGACTCGGTGTGACCACAGAGAGACGCGACAATTTTTGGGTGTAAATCCTTCCTGATCACCCTCACGCCCCCGACATGCTCTCCAGGTCTCTGCTAGCTCGTTCAAGTCCCCTGAGACTGTCGTCTGCACTGACAACACGGGTATGCTCGCGTTCGCTGAATACTTTGCGCCTCGCCCACCCTCCACGGGGTACCGTGTCATGGTCCTCGAACTTGCGACGGTTCTCAGCGGCACCAGCGGCACTCCCCACCGAAAATCGAGATGACAGGCGACCCTCTCATGAACCTTCAGGAAAATGTTACATTGCAAACGTTTCCTACGAGGTGACCGCCGAACAACTCAAGGACGCGTTCTCCGAGTTTGGAAACGTCGCGTCCGTCAAGCTGCGTACGTTTCCTCTCCGAAAAAAAATACTGTCATGTTTGGTGGCGCTGATCGTATGTCCTTAGTCACCACGGAAGCGGGCTTGCCTCGAGGCGTCGGGTTCGTGCAGTTCGAGTCCGTCGCGGACGCCGTTCACTTTGTCAAGTCACACGAAGCGGATCCCATTTTTGTGCTCGACAGGCAGCTTTCGGTAGAGCACGCTCAGAGAGGGAGGAATACGTCGGAATCTGCCGAGCCGTCCGACACGCTCATGGTGCTCAAGTTCCAAGGGGAATCGGAAGCTGAGGTGCGGGCAATGTTTAGCAGCTATGCGGATAACATTTCGGCGGTGCGGTTTGGTACGTCGGATCTTTCCTCCTTTGTTTTGGGTATTGAGAACGTTCCTTTTGTAGACAAAAAGGAGGCTGGCCAGCCTTTGAGAAAGGCGTTCGTCCAGTTCCGTAACGTAGACGTGGCGACCGAAGCTATGGACGTCTTCAGGAACCAGAACGAAAACACTCATATCGTGTATGCTAGACAAAGACAACCTCCGACTAGATCGTATAGTCTTACATCTAGACTATCACAATACCGCAGTCATTCGACATGACATGGGTTCTGACACTATCTATCTCAATCGATTACCGTAATGCTATCCATGCAATGATGTTTTCTGTCAGCTAAGCAGGGAAAAGTACGACATTTCGTCTCCGAGATAATTGACATACCGATCACTTTCGAGGTACTTGTACCGTCGTCCCATTGACACTCACCTTGCAGCTGATGGTGTGCGGACCATCTCCGACATCGCCGCCGAGCGTGCGCAGCGTACGAATTGAGGCTCAAAGAAGCGAGAGCTCTCGTTCGTTCTTGAAAATGGCAGAACAAGACTCGATACAAGCAGAGAGAATAGATACACCAAAGAGTCCACATGCAATCTTCAATCCTCCTCCCAACGCATTTCCAGCTCCCAACGCACACTACCTGCCAAGGACAGCTGTTTTATGCCATCTGAGCGCCCAACGACATATTTCTGCCCGCACTGGTATCATCCTCGTTTACACCAGCGTTGACTTGTCACTAAATTCATACATCTGCGTAAAATCAATTCCAGTACATTTGCAAGTATAAATCGACGAACCTCGCTTGACTGATCCTCAACAGAACTATTCTTTCTCAAACTGGTCTACACGAAGACACATCACTGGGAGAATCGCTCAACGTTGATGGAGAACCGCACCTTGTCCAAGTCTGTGACGACGTCAACATCTGTTTCGACTCGAGGCACGATGTGTGCGATGTGTGATAATTGGTACACTTCTTGTAGCGATTGTGTATTTAATGTCGCGTCGTCCCAGACAATACTAGTAGTAGTCACGTTCGGATCGGACTGATCTTTGAGAACGAGCCGGAAATTCAAGGTTGCCAGCAAGCAATTCGCATAGCTTTATGTTGCTCAGAAATGACAACGTGGTTGAGATAGATGAAAACATACAGTTTCGATAGGGCATAAAACCTGGCCAAAGTTCAGTGAAGGCACCGTGATCAGCTCTTGGAAGACTTACACGGCGATGTGATCCATGGATTGTTGATATACGATGCCCAGAATCAGCTCCAGGAGCGCAGCTGCAGTCGTCACAAGACCGGTCTCTATGGTCAACCTCGTTAGCTTGACCAGAGTTGATTTATTACTTCCAAAGTGGGATTTGGAAGGACGAAGCTGTTCGTCGTCTGCATGAGGGATGGACCCGGAAAAGAGAGCACGAGTGGACGAACAATTAGTATCATACAGATTGTAATCGCCAAGTCACACACGACACTACTTCCTAGCCAGATCTAGCCAATATCTTAGTTCCAGATGGCCCCGAACTGTAAACTGTGTACTCGCCACTAGCCAAGGTGAGAGCTGGAATGATACTTGGACAGATGAGTTACTGATTGCAATACTTTCGTTCGAGGGGAAAAGGCCGTTCTGTCAAAAGGTCTGGCCGTCAGATGGCAGTAATCACACAGTAAGCATGGCGTACCGTAACATCGAGGTATGTGACACTGACAAGTTGAAGTAGGGAGACCTATAAAACAAACTCAGTACTCTTGAAAATATTCCTGACCAAGGGAACCAATACATTACCATCATAATAGGAAGTGATATTAGACGGGATTTGCGATGGGATGATATTCGCCAACAGTAGAAGCCGTGTGTCAATGTAGTCACTTCTCTCAATCAGCCACTGAACAATCCGAGTCATTCAGTTACTTACCTATTCCAGCAATGGGTGCTAACAATACGGGACTGACAGCAATAGAGACCTCTGCGGACACGGTTGATGCTGCCCAAAAATCGGAAAATACAAATGCAGTCATCAACGTTTCCAAGAAGAGTACAACTATTACTATTAGAAAAGGGGACTCAGCTGCAGCTCAACGAGGAATAGCAACAGAAGTCACCTAGTGTCTTGATAGCTCTCCGGTCTTCAGTGAATCTGGTAAAATAGATATCTGAAGCAAGCTGAGTTAATAGTCCATGCGAGGTAAGAGAATACATACATGCTTGGACAAATAAAGCTCCCATGAGGCCAAAGCAAAAGGTATAACCAATGGCCTACATATCATAGAGTGTTAGAACGGACGTCAACAACTTGAGCGAAGCGAGTGACAACACATACGTAGGGACCATTGCTGATAAGGTCGGGAAGTGTAAACAAAGCAAGCAATAATCATTAGATAACTCACCTCGCAATCCCTGACGAGTCGTAGATGTCACTGATGCCACGGGATAAGCAGAGAGTCATGCTAGAAGTCTAAAGGTACATACCTCATCGTCAATAGTTAGCTTCAAAACTCAGTCTGCGAAGGCACAAATCCAATCCGTGAGTTACTTAAATGATCGGCTTTATATGACGGAGGGGGGATTCGTGGGCTATGACAGGGGACGTGTAGGTCAGGGCGGAGGCTATGTTTATGTCTACCGCGGTTGGTTCCTTGCAATTCCGTCATCCTGTACCGATCTCCGTAACGATACATTAGACGGGCTCGTGGCACAGCAACCGTGAGGGAATTACTGAGGCGTTCGTCTAGAGCACTGAGAAGTTCAGTGGGCCGGCGAGGCATGCCAGCACAGGAATTTTTGCTCAGCGACGATGGGTTTGTACAGAGACCCTGACGCTACATGCTGTGGATCTGGTCCACAATATGGGTGAACCGTGATGATCCGGGAAGGCTAGTATGTAGTAGGCACAGCCTTGACAACTTCGACATAGCCCAGGTTCAGGGGGAGGTGACGCGGGTGACGTTGGACGATGTGTGTTCAGGGAGACATGAAAGTGTGATCGTGCCACTCGAGTCAAACAGCAAAAATCACTCTGGTCAGGCACTCATAACGAGTAAATTGGCCACAGCCTTTCGTTCTTTGCCTTCCTACGTATCTGTCAGTCGCACTCTCGATCTGATGGAAGACGAAACATGCATCACTTTTCGCCTTTACGTTCTCCACCAAGTCTCCACGAGCCTTGACGCATCGTGCTTTGGTGTGGAATCTGGATATCAAAAGCTGCGTTCGTAGCCTTGACACTGCACACACGGGGCAACGCGAGTGCGAGGTTCTCCGCATTACGCTCACACTTTCAAACGGTTTCTCGGCCAAGCCTGTCTCTGAACCGTGACGCAAATCTTCTCCATCACTTCGCTGCTTCCTGCCCTTTTCACGCAGCTCGGCAATATTTTCTTCGCCCTTTTGCAAGCTCGGTTGAAGTGCGTACTTGTCGAATGACCCGAGTAGTGTCCTGGCGATCGTATCGCTCACCAACTTGCTAGAAAGGATAGAGAATGTCCTCAGAAGAGCTCTTATAGTTGACGGACGACGCCAAAGAATGTGGATGCCTGGTCGTGTCGAAAACCCCATTGGAATGCTTAATGGGCTGATGGCGCACCCCTGGATTGCAGGTGTCCTACCGCACCCTCGCTGAACGTGGCCGGCGTGAGATTGGAGGCCTGAAGCGAGATCTCAGTATCATTCGTGGAAACGGGAAAGTGGTAATACACGATTCGATACTAGTCGAGAAAATAGATACACGAAAGAGTTCACCATGCAATTTTTCACTCTCCTCCCAACGCACTTCGCTGCTCCAGACTCACTGGCAGATCACCGACCAGGATCAGCTGTCCTATACAATCTGAGTGATGTGGTGTGCACCCGACGACAGATTCTTGACTGCACTGGTATCACCCGAGTTTTGTACAACAGGCACTGCCCTGTCGGGAAGTTCAATATCTTCGTGAAAGATGGGGGGACAATGATGAAGTACTGAGTGGCACGGTCACAAGAGATTGATACATGATACCAATTATGTAAGGAAACTGTTAGTGTCACTCACCCATGTCCACCACGTCTACCGCTCACGACGCCTATCTTCAAACGACCAGTTCCCCTCCATTTGTCCATACTTCTCAATCATTGGAATACGCTGTCACCCATGTGTTTCTTCCAGACCGGCCTCCTTATGATAACGACTATACCCGAGAAAGCGACCATTCACTAGCTCGCGCAGTATGCACTGCCGCCCATGCCTATAGTACCAATGTCTACGGAGTCTCTGAGCAGGCTCAGTGGAGATTCATCGCAAGGATGTTGGACAACTTACAAGCCACCGTGCAGACAGAGCACTTGAACACTCACTATGTCACCTTGTTGCGGGGAATGCAAACAGGAGGTACGTTCACAGGCACCTTTTAAACCTTTACTGAAAGACTATAGATATTCTCGCATTTTTTATCCGACCTCAAACTGTTGCAATTCTCCTCATGAAGCAGCAGGACTGTACGTTATGCGAGGCATTTGAGGTGTTCCCAAGCGAATATGATCTAGAGCCGGAGCCAGAAACTCGGGAATTTTCATATCCTGGATCGACCGTCGAGATGCCCAGCGAGGTATTTGACGACGGGAACTTCCAATCCGAATTCTCCAAATTTCTATCTCAGGACAAACCTTTTGACTCGGCCCCTTCCAACGATCCGCAATATATCTATGCGCTGCTCAGCGACATCTTGCAAAGAGCTGGCCGCGCTGCTGATGTTCCCCGCTTAAACAAACGCAACGTGCCGCTTTCTGAGACGGATGGTGATAGTCGTACCGCTGACGTTTCTCGCATCACCAAACGTATTCGCGGTCATGGCAGAGCACGAGTTGGGGATTGGCGTCGCTCGCTTCTTTGGCTTCTCATCAGGGTTGCAATCCACATGTCGATCAATCGCTCTCTTGCGCGTTCTTCCTATAAGCGATTTATGCTATTCTTCATGTGCACCCTCGCAATGGATGAAAGCAATACAAGTCTTTTCAGCGATCTTCTTCATTTGATGTCATCCACAATTCTCCGACGCTTGAGAAAACTCGGCTCGTCCACTCCCTACCCGCTCTCTGAAATGGCGCTTAAAACATCCACCTGTCTTCAAGAGATCCTTGACTCCAGGTGGAAGCAACTAGACGAGGACTCCCGGCGATCTCCATTTCAGAACCCTTCCCAGGACGAACTCATCAGGGACACGAAACTCTCGCTTTCGAATAGTCGTGAATACATTCAAGATGCTCTTGCAAATCATGGCCAGGAATCTATCCGTACCCCCTTCCGTCCCAACCATCGACGCCGCGGAACTATTGAAGATTTTTTATCTTTGAATGAAACTTTTTTCGACAAGGCATATGGCGCCGATCCTGACGTTACTCTCTACGATGTTGAGCGATCGGTTGAGGATGACATCGATGATTGGCTTGCTTGCGTCAGGGATGTGGACGAGGCGTGTGCACAGCTCGAGCTCTTGATGGATAAATACACAAGAAACGCGTGCCCCTCTTCAGACCATAATCCAGAACGTATATCCGTCATGTTCTTGACAGTGATCGAGCTTTATGTGGCACTCGATAAGCTGGTTGTGAAGGAGATACCCATGCTTGCCGACTATCCCCCTCCATTTCCGATGTCTCTCCTGGAAAACATGCTGCTACGCAAGAGAACGAGCCTCCATCGTCTTTCCTGCGCATATCAGTACCTCTCTGCGCGCCACTCTCAATCACGTTTGGAATGCTTCGCATTCTCGAATGAGTTCACCGAAGACAGCCTCGCGGTCCGTTATTACGATCAATCCTCGGATCTTCAGCAACTCAGAGCTCGCATCGAAGAAGATGCGATGGAAAATGTCGGTAGGAGGTCTCGCTTTCATCATAGATGCGCCGGGCTCATGCACTCATAATGGATACGTGCAGCACCTATCCGGTCAACGACTTGCTGGGAGTACAGAGACTTCTCGATCACCGCTACCTGCCTTGCCATTACACGCGAAAGTCGTTGCATTCGAACTGGAATGCCCCGCATGTATTCGTATTTGGCGTTCTGCTGCATATCGTGTTTTGCATTCTCTATCATCCAGCTTTTATGAGGAAGATCTACTCGGTGAAAAGAAAGGATACGATCTACTTGCGGATGTCCCCACATTACAGCCTTACCTTGTCAAGCGCCAAGGACCTCGCCTCCATGTCGAGATCCACTTTGCCTATCTTTATCCAGGGTCTTCCCAATCTCAGAGTGGCCCGACGCTACGTTATGTTATTCACTATCCCGATTCGATCATGGATGAGGACCGATTATGGCAGCCAGAGAGAGACAACAACCGCAATGACGGACAGCCTTGGTGCTTCAGATATGCCCCTAACTTGAAATACGACTCTCGCGAACTCATGGAGAAATATGTGGGCAATACTTCTCAGACACCCAACGAAGTCCTGTCCGCTCAAGCGAATTGTCCTACAAACCTGTCTCTCGACGAATTTGTGGCATTTGGACACTTGCGGAGCGGTGGCTCTCTCCAATGGCTCAATATCCTGCGGGGACTGCGCAGCAGAACCCTCAACCTCCGTCGTCACGCAGTTCATTTCCTCCTCTCCCACGCCGTCTTTCAGGTTGGACCGCTCGATTTGGATACAGGGATGTGGACTTGGCATCAAGAGATCCAAGACTCGCTATTTTGCCATGTCCTCCTGGACGAGTTGGAGAATTCATTCAAGTCAGCTGGATGCGCGCTGATCGATGGCGTGCTAATGAATACCATTTCTATGTTGCTCACTCGAGTGCTTGCATCGAGTCCTAGCGAAGACATCTCAGAGCGGGCCATTGCACTTCTTCGGAGTGTACGCATAAAGATGTTCAGCTGGGTGCAGCAGCTTTCATATGACCTGACAATGGCACCAGCGAATGAAGAACGCAGGAATCTGTTGCTTGACATGGCTGCCACTTGTCGAAGCACATTTGACGTTGGCCATGCTATCCTTCGCAAGCTTTTCCATTCTCCAGAGGATGTTGATGCTCTACTTTCTTGCACCTTCTTCATACGTGCACTCTATCCGGGTCGTATGTCTACTAATTCCCGAAGATTTACTGAACACTTACACTTCAACTCTCCAGGCTTTTCCGACATCTGTGATCAGTATTTAGCACTTCTCCTTAGCCGAGATCGTTGTCTCTCTCCTGCGCTCGAGGAGGTCTTGAAGGATGTAATCCTCACTGATTCATCAGACCGTGGCGTTGACCTTGCAGTTGCCAATGTTTTCACCGGCTATCAGCCCGGCACATACAGATGGGGACAGTTGCAGTGTCCAAATGATCGCTGGCTTACATGTGAAACCGAAGTAACTTTGGAGCAACCCAAGCAAACAGTGCACATTAACCTTCTCAATGGGCAGCTTCGAGTGGCTGGTCAACCATTATGTGGTTTGCCAGACGAAATCAGGGACTCTCCAGTATTCCAACAAGTATTTCATGATGTGTGTATATATCATGCCATGACTTCTGATATCAACAAGTGCTAACAACTATGTTTTTAGCAAGGATTCCTCATCATACCTTCCAATCTCCCAGGAATGGATTTCATGACCCTCACTGTGATGTCGAAACACAGGGTGAGCATCCAAATGCTGTGTAATCTGAACTTGATTGTTTAAACACAGTAGGTGCACTTTTCTCTACGAGGTCACAAATTGGTGCTTCAAGTACAAAGTGATCAAACAAATGCCACCCTTGTGTCAATTCCTTCAGAAATACTTCAGGAAGACCTTCCACCAGTGCTTGTTGATGGACATATTCATTTGTTGAATTTGTCTGCAAAATTGATCGAGATACGCCCTCTCAAACAACTTTGGAAAGAATCTTCCGAACATTGGAGGATTAACTGTGCATCCGGACAATATCGCATGTACAGGGGTCATGAGACCCTTGTGGAAATCCGAAGCCCGACGTGGGCAATAGTTTCCAAGTATTTCCAGCGTCTCAACAAGATCGTGATACTCAGGCTAGAATCTGATCATCTCAACTGGAACTATCCTATAATCACTACATCCCCTGTCAATTCTGCATCGATGCTGCGGTTGTCTGTTACTCTGCCCCACTTCGGGTTGTCATTTTTTGTCAACGAAAGAGAAGAGCTCGAATCTCGCGACTTCAAGTACATGGTTTATGACGAGAATCAATGTGTTGGAGCATTGTTTGGTTTACAGAATCTCCTTGTTCTTCGGCCAAGGACTCACATCTCAGGTACCCTTATCCCAGAGGCACTTATCCCCCGCCGTGTGCTCGTATTAAATGGTACACTGCATTGCGAAAGGAAAGCCAGCTTGGATCAGGTCCGCATTGCACCTGGTGATAGGGCATTGTATCATGTCTACGATGTGGACACCGAACTGGGTTGTTTGAGGGGAAATGACACCTTGACAAGCACTCGATTTCTTGCCGATCTGCATGCCATGACTAGCTGCTGGCATCGGCCTGACCCATTGACGGGTAAAACGGGAGTCCAAGCAGCACTTTCTCTTTTACAGTCGGCTGCTTGTCGGTCAATCATGAAACACAAAGGACTGGATCCAGGGTTCGCGGGTGGACACGCCGGCGAGGGTGGTCCTGAAATCCATGGTGCATACGACGAAATCCGAACACGGTATTACTGGGATCCCGATGCGCGCAAGAGGAAAGTGCTCAAAGTACAACTTGAAGAGGCTCGCACTTTGCAACAGACTGCATTTCCATGCCCTTCAAATGCTGCTGGACAAGCCTCTCTTGAAGATCACTTCATCTCGTGCGTCCCAGCAGAACCTGGACTATCCACTGCCCCTCGTCCAACCTCGTCTTTACGATATGTAACACTCCATCAGCTATTTAATAACAGGCGAACTCCAGAACTACCGGCCCGCAACACTTTACTTCGAGACAAACACGTTGCATTGTCAGATGATGTCCCTACACTTGATCAACTATTCTCCTGTTTTCGCGCAGATCTCCTATTTCAGCAGGAATATCTCGCCCTCCTTAATGCCAGCGCAGAACACGTTCACGTGGAGTCGCGAACGACCTATGGAGTGGCGGGAGAGAATCTCATTGAGGCACTCAAGAAGCACTACATACAGTGCAGAGACAGCTACCTGAACTCTATGGACATTCTCAGGAAGAGTCTGGATCCAACAATCGATCCGGATGAACAAGCAGTCGATCAATTGCCGACGATCACTACAGATGTTCTCTTGCGATATCTCGCGTCTGCATCACCGATCGACATTCCTTTAAGCTGGAAGACATGTCTGACATCGTTAGCATTGATCCTTTTGGACCTTCAGCGTTCCCGGCGATTGCTACTATTTGCTCTGGACGGTCTCGAAGAAGAGTTCTCGAAAGAACTGGAGAACGACGTATGTGACGGATGGAATCCAGAAGATTACCCTGATTGGCTGCTAATCCAGGTTCGTTTCTGGTGTCCGAGCACTTGTCTCTACTGACATTACTCCTTACTTGTGTCAGATTCAAGGAAACTTTCTCATTCGTCGCAATCAGGCAGAGATTGCGCAGGAGATCATGTCTCCACAATCCGGGGACAACACTGTTATGCAGGTCAATATGGGCGAAGGGAAATCCTCCGTGATCATCCCCATTGCTGCAGCTGTTCTTGCTGATGGCAAACAGCTGGTCCGTGTTGTCGTCCCGAAAGCATTGACAGCTCAGATGTTCGAGTTATTGGTTGCCCGCCTGGGGGGGCTCGCCAACCGGCCAATATACCACCTACCCTTCTTTCGTAACCCTGAATATCGCAAGTATGGCGAGCCTGAGGTGATCAGCCTTCAAGTCGATGGTCTACAAGAGCTCATGCATCAGTGCATGGCGGAGCGCGGAATTCTACTCGTCCAGCCCGAGCATGTTGTATCGCTCAAATTGATGGGCGTAGAGGAGCAACTACGTGAAGGGAAACTTACACTAGACACGGTTCAGAAGACTTACAAGCACGTCATGACCAACCTGTCCCTCAAATCGGTAGGTGCGAATAATTATGTCGATGGCACTCGATTGAGCTGATTGTTTAACCTCAGCTGTCGAAAGACAGCGTTGTGGGCAGCATGCTTCGATGGTTCGGCCGGTCGTCGGACCACTCGAGTAAAGCGGATGCTACCCAGGCAGACCATCATGACGAACAGAACCGGAATGCGCGAGGTGCACGGGGCAGTGCATCCAAGTGGCTGACCCTTCAAAAATTCACTGATTCTCATGTCCGAGATATTCTGGATGAGAGCGACGAGATCCTTCACTCCCGGTTCCAATTGATATACACCCTCGGCTCGCAGCAGCATATGGATGGATATCCCGACCGATGGACGATCACGCAACAAGTCCTGCGGCTCGTGAAGAAGCACATATATTCCCTTTCGAGACATTCCCCGGACTCCGTTCATTATGAACGCGGTCCACCCGCATCTTTTCCACATGTTCGCATTGTACGCGCCGACTTCGGTCGACGCTTAATAACGTCGATTACGGAAGACGTGATGGCTGGACGGCTTCCCAGTTTCAACTTTCGACACATCTCCCCAGCATTACAAAACGCAATTCGCGGTTTCATATCAGACGAGAATGTACTTCAAATTCCGGATACAGTGAAGAGGGTGGAGGAGTACGCCAAGGGATCTGACCAGAATCATCTTTGGAGCGGACTCCTACTACTCCGTGGACTCCTGACCTCCAATATCATTCTGTTTGCTCTATCGGAACGGAGATGGCGTGTTGACTACGGCCATACCTCGCAACCTTCCCCGACTCCCTCAATGCTTGCAGTCCCATATCGAGCCAAGGACGTACCAGCACCTAACACCCAGTTCGGCCATCCGGATCTCACCATCATTCTCACATGCCTGTCTTACTACTATTCTGGTCTCACCAAGGAACAGCTGAAAATCTCATTCGAAATCCTGCTAGATCAAGATAACCCATCCGCAGAATACGTTCTTTGGATCGAAGAATGCGAGTCAGTGCCGGTCTCCCTTCGCGAACTCGGCGAAATCGACTTCAGGTCATCGGTACATTGGGACACCGTTATATTCCCGCATTTCGCTTGTAATACAGCGGCCATAGATTTCTACCTTGCAAGAGTGGTGTTCCCAAAAGAAGCGAAAGAGTTTCCTTGGAAAATGACCGCGTCCAGCTGGGATTTAGGAGAGAAACGAGAGAAGCTTATAACTGGTGAGTGCAGTGAGCTTGTGTAGACAGACCACGTCCGAGTCAAATCGATTTTGAGGATGCTAATTAAGCTTCAGGATTTTCGGGAACGAATGACGGCCGGTGGTTGTTGCCCATATCTGTCGCTCAGCGCGACCTCGATCATCAGAAGGGAACCAATGCCAGAGTTCTCTCATACCTTCTTCGTCCCGAAAATAGCTCCTATATGGTCTCTCACAAGAGCGACGAACGATGGATTACACAAGCGTTCCTCCGACTGGTGACCACACAACAGCCCGAAATCCAAGCGTTGCTGGACGTTGGCTCGCAAATACTCGATCTCTCCAATGTCCAAGTGGCCGAAGCGTGGCTTGAGATCGCTCGCGACGCTGCTGGCGCGATCTATTTCGGTGATGCAGATGAACTGATGGTGCTCACCCGAAACGGCTCTATTTCGCCATTGTCATCATCGGCGCTTTCTCAGCAATTAAGCCGTTGTGTTGTCTATCTGGATCACGCACACACAAGGGGCACTGATATCAAGTTCCCCATTGGGTCACGAGCAGCTGTCACTCTTGGTCCCAAGGTGACGAAAGATGCTTTAGTACAAGGTCCGTTGACGCTGTGATCCAATCACCAAATCTAACGGTTTCGGGATTCCAGGTTGCATGCGGATGCGCAAATTGGGAAATGGTCACTCCGTCATGTTTTTTGCGCCGCCAAAAGTTGACTGGAGCATCCGCGCGGCATCCGGAAAGACAAGTCCAATCACTTCCGTTACTACCGTCGACATCTTATGCTGGGCAATACATGAAACCTGGAGCGACATCAAACAGCGAGCCCCTTACTGGGCTCAACAAGGCATGAGTCATGAAACGAGATCCGACGCTTGGAACCGTTTCTGTAACAACAATATCACACTGAAGCAGCTTTCGGATGCATGGATTAAGCCAGATCTGAAGTCCCTTGAAGATCTCTACGCACCCCGTGAAACTCAAGCTACCCAGAGCGATTTGTCGGCACTGGATTCGGGGATTCGCCAACAGTGCAAAGTCCTTGGCGTCTTGTCACTTCCAAGCGCACAAATGGACGAAGAACAAGAACGGGAAGTCCACCGAGAGCGGGAGCGTGAACGAGAGGTGGAGCTGCCTCCAGAGGCGGAACCTGCACCACATTCCCTTCATCCAGACGTCGTGTCCTTCGTTAATACAGGTGTCATTCCCCTCTTGCACTCTGGCAGCGCCTTCCTTCCCGTTTTTAGAACACTCGAAAAGAGTTCTGCCGCTACTCGCGAGGCAGATGTATGGAGCCCATTTATTCTAGCGACGGCGGACTTCTGCAAGACGATCGAGCCTGAATCTACACGAGGAACAATGGATCAATATCTCCGACCTGTACAATGGATTCTCTCCCGTAAATCTGACCGCGATCAAGTGCTCGTTCTGCTGAGCCCGTTTGAAGCCGACTGCCTCATGCCAGACATCAGGGCGAGCGAACACGTTCACCTCCATTTGTATGCACCCCGCACGTCCCAGCGAATGAAGCCATCCGACGATTTCAAGCTGTATTCTATTCCTCCCCTTCCCACTGACTGGACTCCACCATGGGCGCTTATCGACCAGCTGAACGTGTTCGCCGGGCAGCTCTATCTCAGAGACCATAGATCATACCTCCGGCTATGTCGTTTCCTCGGTGTCCCTACGCAAGAATTTCCGGACGACACAGTAATCAGGCGGAATGTGTTCCAAATCCCTGGAAGTTTCGAAGAGCACGAAATCACGTTCTTAGGCTCTCCGCTTCCTTCGGTGATGGCGCTGCTTGGGATTCGCAGCAGAGGGCGACCATTTGCGCAGACACACATGGGGAGCATCCTTCAAGGACGGCTTCTGACAGAGAAAGACTTCGAGGGGCCAACGTCGGTCGTGTCTGGTCGTAGCCCTACTACATGCGGTATGCAGATGCCACAGGACGTCATATCGCGAACTGTTTGTCCACCACCTTCTGGTGTGTGTTGTGATGAACAGGACGACCTTGAGCCATCAACATTACTTCCATCATCCAAACGAATTCGGGAGGCAGCTGGAAGCCCCGACACATATTCAAAGCCAGAGCAAAAGCGTGTGCGTGTGGATGACGACACGCCGGGAAAAATGACACGATCACCTTCAAGCGATGCACAAGACGAGCCTGGTTCATCAGTGTTACTCGGAGCTTCTAAGCGAGGATTGGAGACGGCTGAAATATCCGACGTAGACGTTTTAGGACCGCCACAAAAGCGTCCCCGGACGGGTTGACAATCAATTGATTCAGCGTCGAAGTGAGTTCCCTGATATCTCGTTATACTAATACTAAGGGAACTCACGACCATCAGCTCCCTTGCAGCCTTGTTCGTGGAGTTCTTGTCTGAAACCCTCACCGTATCATTTCATATTTATGCATATGAGCCTTTTTATTGTATGTGAACCCTCCGACGAGACTCGTCAGCATTTGAGTGCGAGGGAGGCTAGTATGTTATAAGAATACATCGACCACTAGGATGCTTCATCTGCCGTCAGGTACCGAATTCTATAACGATACATTCGATGGGCTCCGCAGTAACTTTCGATGAAATAGACACGTTCGTTCAGAATGTCCAGGATTCAGTGAATGGTGTGTGTTTGCCAGTGGAATCGCCGAGGCGTGCTGGTAGAGCAGGTTTAGTTTAGCTGATTGAGTATCAATGAGTTCAACTTAGACCGTGATTCTTGTATTTGGTGCGAGTAGAGTGATATCCGACGTAAGGCCAGGCATTATGATAACGAGTCCGCGCCGCTCTAACAGAACGATTGATACCACCCAGAGCAAGTTCCGAGCATGAATAGAAACCTTTAAGTTCCCCCTCTCCTCCCTACGAGTGCTGTCATCCTTACCCTCGTTCTCGATGGTCGACGAAAACGTTGACTTTCGTCTTTAGGTTCTCTAAGATGTTCCGTTCCCGCAAGCCTTGGCATCCACCAGCGAACAAAAGTATAATAACTATTCTCAGAGCTATTCCTAAAGACATAAGCCGGCGACGATACAAGGTGCAAGATTGTCGTCACATACTTGTCACCCTGGAAGTGGGTACAACTTATTCCTTGGATCACGCTCGATTGTTTCGAAAGAAGTAGACATGGTCAAGGAGCGCGGGGCAACGACATAATAACCATCACCGTCTTGATCTCAGCGTCGCGACTGAATCTCGCAGTATGGTGGTGGCAGTATCCTCGGAGCACACACCTTGAACGTCTGAGCCTGGTTAGTGAGAATTGATTTATCACTCACCATCTTGATTGGCTGGAAGGATCGAAAGCATCTTCAGAAGAGGTGGAACGATTGACCAAAGGACAAGCGGCAGGTGGCGCCCATTCCCTTTGGAACACTTATTGGGCCAACGGTACCTTCTTATTAGCGTCGGGAAAGTGTGCTGAACGCACCTAGATTCTTGGGGGACCGAACTACTCCAAAGTTGGCTCTATACATAGACCCGTGCACGACGACGTTATCTGAGCAGATGCTATCGAAAGTTAAGCACACCATCGACATTTCCCCTAAACATCAACTTTCAGAGAAGCGTCGAGTGATTGCCGAGTTGTATCAGTCTCGTCCGAAGAGCGACTGTGCCGTTCCAGCCTTGGACTGGCCTGGGCGTGCGGAAATAAGCAGAGAATTGTGAAGCCATCTACGCACTAGTAATGCAGTCGAGTCGGCCATTACGGCTTCGAACCTTGAAAGACTTGGAAGTTCGAAACTTGTGCTCGACATTGGACAATTGGAGTTTCTTGCGACAGTGAAGCAGAAGACAGTGGTAACAGCATGATCATAGGCTTTACAGTATGCGTAAGCTGACAGACAGACATTCGTTTGAAGCAAGATGTGCAAAATGATCCCACGGCGCGGCGTCGTTCAAATCGCTCGAGGAATTCCACTCAGACCAATCTCCGAACATACCGAATAGATTGACCACAACCCCTTCCTCTTTTCTTTCCTACGACTCGGAGTGCTGTCCTTTACACCCTCGTTCTCGATGGCAGACGAAACCTTTGCACTGCTTTTCGTCTTGACGTTCTCCATGATACTTCGTTTCCACGAGCCTCGACGCATCGTCCCTTTGGTCGGAAGATTCGAGGTAGCGTTCTTGGCCTTGACACTACGCACACTGGGGTGGCGGCGGTGTGAGGTACCCCGTGTCACGGTGCTCGGTGGTCGACCTGTAAACTTCTTCGACGTCGAAGCCTGTCTGCGAACGTAAATCTTCCTCGGGATCTTGGACTCCAAGACCTCGCCCGCCACCTCGCATGGTATCGCAGGCAGTTCTTTCTCCATCTTTCTCGGGCTTTTCGGAAGTGCGTACTTGTCATCGAATGGAGAACCTGAGAGGAGCGCTTGTTCGTCGTCGTCGTCCACCCACTCCTCTGAATGCCCAGGATCCTCGCGCGTGGAGGTGTCATCCTCCATCAGGATTTCCCCAGAATAGTCAAGACAGGTTTGGATCGCGTCTGTGTTCACCTGTCCAGGTCCACGTAGGTCAAAGAGTCCTCGAAGGCGTGGGGATACGAGCTGCAATCGCGAACCGATCGGAGTGTTGGAAGGGCAAGCGGGGCTTCGCGGTGACCCCTCTACGCTATTCGACCCCAGGATGAGATATTCGAGCTCCTTCAGCGCTCGACGTTTACGCTCGACACGTTCCTCGACGGTGGAGCAGAGGTTCTCGAGTTCCTTTAATTGTTCGAGCAGAAGGTCCGCGGTGGCGAGTACGTCGGGCTGTTGAGTTCTTCTGTCTGATATCGTTGGAGCAGTGGGTGCTCTGGCATTGATGGGAGATTCGAACGGGTTAACTTTGCAGCGAAGTTCGGTAGGCATGATGGGACGCGGACGCTAGCCTTGGGGGGGAGGCAAACTTGCGACGGATAAACGATCCAGGCAAGTCAGTCGCCGTCCTCTTATATCCTCAGAATTTTACCTCAGACCAGTCGAATTGAAAACACGACCCACGCCGGTCAATACTGCTCTCGCCTCGATCAAGATCTGAGTATCGTTGAGCTCTGCAACGTCACCTATGTTTCGATTTTTCCGACAGCAAAGTTGTCGACTTGCGAACACGTCAAACTATCGAAGGTATGTTCATTTCGGCGAATAATTAACTAGATATCGGTTGCAACTCAGAACATGTAATTTCAGGTTACCGATGAATCATCCGGTATATAACTCACCCTCGCCATCATTACCACCTCTTCCGTATCCAACTGCCGCTTACAAGCTGTCGCGCCTGCAGTCCGTCCATGCACCATAAGTGGTCTTCGATTACGTTCTTCATCCGTAAAGCGCACGATGCAGGATAGTCTATCTCTACCGCATGGAGCAGGAGACGGATGGTCCCGGTCAATACGACTATTCTAGCGTCGCACTAGCACCAATTGGATCTAAGAAGACAAAAAGGACGTCCTCATTATAAACTCGCCCATTCGACGCTACGCTACACCAGAGCCTATTAAGTCTCGATGTAACCGCAGACTCATCGACTACCATGTGTGCCAATTGCGGTCACTCGTCATTCTGAAAATGGTTCGTAATCTGATTTTGTCATCCTAACTCAGCTTCCGACCAAAATGCCAGGAACGTGGACATGCCAGCATAGTCTCGCCGCCAGACGTTTTAGGATGCTCGCGGCTGACAGTCCCGAGTGGCCGCGTCGCACTACCATTACCGTCTTTCCTTCAAGTTTGTCCCTATTCATCAGGTTTATAATCGCCGCATCACTACAAATTATACTCATCAAAAACCATCCTCGTCTTCGTCTTCGTCATCTACTTCACGCTCTGCCTGTTCTCTACGGTCGCAACGAGCTTCTTCCTGTACTGGAGAACCGCTTCTGCGTCGTCGCTCGGAGGGGCGTCGATCGGCCCGAAAAGCACCTGGTAGATGTCGAGGACGCCTTCTTTGTGGAGCCCCACTTCCCCCTCCTCGATTCGCAGCGTGTCAGGGCCATTTTCGTAGTCGTAAGCGTCGTAATCTTCCTCGTCGTCTTCAGCAAAGTATCCCCAACAGATCGACTGCCATCCTCCCTGGGAGTGCCAGGTGGACGGAATGTCCTTTGTAGAAGGAGTGCGACACTCGACGGGTGCATCAGAAATTTTGTGGTGGATCTTGTATCCGAGAGAGTAATCCCAATCGACGTCGTATGCTCCAGGACGACAGTGGTACTTGATGTGCACGTCGACGTACTTTGGCGTTGCAAGGGAGTAGATCCGAGTAGTAATCTCCGCGTCGCGAACCTAGGCAGGAGAGCGCGCGGTGAGTTCACCGGCGGTCCGTTGGACAAACAAGTCTTTTCGCTCACCTCGTTTCGGTCCTCCCACTCGATGTTTCGGCGTAAGACGGAAACGTACTTTTGGAGCGTACCCCCGTCCACGCCCAGTTCGAATCCGATCAGAGCGATACAGTCGCTGATCATCCGTTTTTGACGGAGAACACGTTTTTGTACCGAGCGTTGGTACGCTGACGATGGTCCGTGTATGCGCTCCACTCCGCTGGGGTCGCAGCGACAGGCGGTAACAGCGGCCCAAAGGAGTGCTCTGCGAGGGCCAGCCCTGTGATTACCGGCGAGGGTGCCTCGATTCCCGACATGGAGTTTAGGACAAAGGTCGAATCTACGAAGGTAGTGGTAGTGGCGATGGTGGGATCGAGTTCAGAGGCTGGCACGGCCCTGAGGGAGTCACCTGGTGAGTGGATCTTGCGCCGCCACGAATATGGTACTGGCGTTTCTTGACGTATCGAGATAAAGTGCTCCGCGCGCCAAGCCATGTACAAGGATCAAATGTTGGATTTTCCATCCCTGGTCGAGGCGCAACGCAAGATGGCAAGGATGGGTTCTTGAAGGGCAACATGGAGTCGAAGTAGGGATAGGATCCGGCTCAATCCGAAGGCAACTTGGCGCTTGTCGAATCAAGTCTGGTTGAGAACCGTAAGAATTCACCAATATCATTGATGCGCGCTATGAAGTACGACGAAACGAAGGGGCTGCATTCATAAGCCCACAAAAACTAAGTCTAATCTTGTCGCAAAAATTTGTGCGTAGCTTCAGCCCAGAAATGTGGATACGCCATCTTTTTGTTCCGTCTTTGGCTCACCGTGACAACAATGCACCAGAAGCACCATCCTCGTCGCCTCCATCGCTCTCATCGTCTTCATCGTCATCATCGGACCTTGCGCGTTGCCTCTTTCAAACGTTCCTCTTTTCCACGCCTGGCCGCCTCCGGATCGCCGCTCAACTGGAACCCACAGGCTGTGCGTATCTCCCGAACCACCCATCTGTCTGACAAGCCTTCCAACCCGAATCTGTAGGAGCCTTCATATCTTTCTCCATCCTTGCAGGTCACCTTGTAGCTTATCCCCACCGCAGCAAACAGAGACGCACAGTCGCAACGAGCTTCCTGCCTATATGCGAGAACTGCATCGGCGTCGTTGCTCGGAGGCGCGTCGATCGGTCCGAAGAGCACTTCGTAGATATCGAGGACACCTTCTTGGTTGAGTTCCACCCCCCCTTTCGATTTCACGCCAGTCACGACCGTAGTTGCCCTCGTCGTCGTCATAGTTCCCCAACAGATCGGCTGCCAGCCTCCCCGAGAGTACCAGCTAGACGGACGGCCGTCTGTGGAAGGATGACGGTACTCGGTCGGCGAACCACAAGCGCCGTTGTGGATCTTGTATCCGAGCCCGTAAAACCACTGTACCGAGTACATCCGAGGAAGACAATGGTACTTGATGTGCACTTCGACGTATCCTGGTGTTGCGAGGGAGTAGATCCGAACCCCAATTTCTAGGCTACGCGGCTACAAAGGGGGGCATAGAATGAGCCACAGAGAGACGCTGAAGCGAGTCAAGTCTCACGTTGTCATCGTCGTACCTCGCTTCAAGGAGGAGACGCATTCCTGGAGTGGAAACCCTACATAGCATTCATTTGGTCTGCGGTGATACCGGTCCGTCCTTGAAAGCTTGACCAGCCGATCGTTGATATGCACCTTATCTCCATGCACTCAGACCACGGTTATTCGTTGTTCATCCAAAACGTCCCAGATCCTCTTCGGCCCCAGTCTCGAGATCCTTCAACGACGCCCTGTACGTTCATTTCGAACAGTGCGATGCCTGGTCGAGAAGCCATCATAGACATCGCTCTAGTATAGCACTCGAGCTTTCGTGCGTTGTGAAGAGACTTGGTTACATTTTCATCCTGATGGCATTGGCGGCATTACGGGACACAGCATTGACGCGGCGGGGATATGTCATAGCAAATAAGTTAAATACATCTATGCTCTGTACTGGCGTGAGTAGAACTAATAGAATATGGTTAGCAGGTACAGATGGGACAGAACAGAAGATCACCATCATCGTCAAAAGGGGATGCCAGAAGGAGCTGATAGCCAGGATGAACCGGAACGCGAGGGAGCCTAGAGTAAGCATGGGTGAACACAAAGATAGCGAATCTGGGCACGCATGCTTGCATACTGGCAAATGTGAGGGCGATGCATCATGGTGAAATTCTGGACAAAGGTTGGGGGAGCAGCCGTGTGCTCAAGTTTGAATACTACGTGCACCGTGCTGTCGTGCTCGGGAACACGACTTCATGTAACAACATCGGTGGAAGTCAATCAAGATGAACCTTTTCTGTGTCGCATGAGCAGCGAGTCGAGATGAGGGGATAGTCTATTGATAGTTATTTGGCAACGCTCGGACTTGCATCACTGGAATTTAATTTTATTGACCACGCAATATATTTGAGTTATCATCAAAGAAATTAACAGAATGTAACGAAATATGCCACCATGACCTGTAACACCATTTTAGCTGTTTAGAAAGGTCTTCATGTGTGCGAATTCTAAAATCATGCCAGCAGTTGTGAATACAGTAGTAGGCTTGATGCTGGTTGCCCAAATCCCCAGATTATGTGATCACTTTTAAATCTGAATATACTGTTAATACCACATTGCACCACATTGCGAACCACTCACACTTGCCTTTCTGATGGGCAAAGGAACATAAATCTGAGTTCAGTTTTGCAGGGCCCCATTTTCGGTGACAGTCACACACTGATGTCAACGTGGTTAAGATTGGTCTATCAGGTAATCCTACACACCAAGCCTATGGATTTACATATTTCGACATATGTACATTCCCAAAGCTACTATTTTGTGCTTGCAACCGCCAGTGAGAGTAAGGTGGTGGTCACTTGTCGGTGGGTGGGGGGCACATCTACTGTCATGTTCTGTCATCGACAGCATGGTCATGTGGTTGTGTTGACGACTCGGATGTTGTCATCATGACTCAGTACTCATCACAATTGCGTATGTTGTGATGTCGGTCCAGTGAGGGTAATGGTGACAGCAATGGTGTGCGAGCGCGGCGACTTGAAACGAGTCAGTACGTGATCGCTCCGGCTGATGCACTTAGTAGGGGCAGGCATGGGTACAGGTTTGTTGTAGGTTACCTCGTTTCCAAGTCGTAAACACACTACAGATGTTGGGGAAGTACCTCAGACCCAAGACAGACACCTGTGCAATGTTATACAGACCGAGAACTTGCGATCGTATGCACCTAGTAGAGAGCCAGACCTGAGCTGTGACTTACCATACTTATCGGGCCTCTGCCGCACATGAATGACGTGATCACCATCAAAGACTGCACTATTGCCTACGTGCAGATACCTGTGAATGGAAACACTGCAAAACGCATTGAATGCAGGCAAGAGGATGAGTAGGATGTCTTCACAGTTGCCTTCTGATCAGAGGGCAACGACTCAGAGATGAGAATGTCTGTAGATCAGAGTGGTGGGAGGACAACAAGGATGGACTTGGCAACAACTTGATCTGACATTTTAGAGTCAACTTTCAAACTCTGGATGAGAACTGCGGACGGACCTTGGCTCGGATCATGATCAAAATCTGGACCTTTGTGTTCTGTCAACTTCGCGAAAGTTTGATCAAGTACGGAGGGCCAACTTTGAAGTGAATCCTATGTGGAGTTGGATAACGTAGCATCAGTAGCCTGATGGGCTGGCGCTCACCGATGGCAGCGAAAGGGTTGGCCGCGAGTAGTGTCGACTTCTTCAGAGAAGGTAGTGTTTCTAGCCTGAGGGTAGGGACCGGCGCCGACAAAGTCCTTCCGTATCGTCTCCTCGAAGTCTTTGAGGGTGACCAGATCGATGTTCAGCACTCAGTTCCTACTCCAGGTGATCACTATGCACCAGCGCGTTGGGTGGACAACAGCCGGAAAAAAGATAATATTCCAGTGGCTGGACCAAGCAACCAAATCTCCGGTGAGTCTTCTGTTGATTAGGCGCATCTTCACCTCTGCCCGCAGTGATCTTCAGCGTTGATCTTGCGGCGAGATGTCGCTGGTTGCTTTGTATCGTGGCTACAAACCCCTTACATATGTACATACTGAATGGGTAAATTCCTATGGGCGACATATCATGGAGGCAAATTATAAGGGTTTGATAATCCACCTACCTTTGGATAGATCATGGGTCACTCGATTAAATGTTATTGGTTGGTTCCAATTGGGTTCCAACCGAACAATAATGCGGACACTTTCTAGGCTTATTTGGCATCCAAACAACGGTATAGCACGATCTTAAGGTTTTAGTGATGACTTTTGGCGAAGAAAAAGCGAAGAAAAAGTGTTTCCCTTGTGGAGCTCAATGACTATTGACGCGTTTCAAGTGTGCAATTCCGTGTAGGGACAACACTATGACTCTGAGGGCTGTCAACGTGCCAAAGCAGCAGATGACACAAAAGATGGAAGAACAGTTGACGTAGTAGTATGTACATAGATATATACACGAAAACAATACTACGAAGGCGCTACGAAACTAATCATCAGTCCGAGTCTGTAGCTAGGCACTGCTGCGGTTAAGGGAGAGTCGTCTGGGGAGATTCGAAGTCTTTCGCCGTTAGAAACTGCCTGTTAAGAATTCTGCCCATGTGCGTGTGTGCAAACGGTCTGCCTCCGGTCCGAATAGCAAGAAGTGCCTTTATGAAGGGCAGCGGTGAACGTGAACCCAGGAATGTGGTTTTCATCCTTTTGAAGCTATCAGAGACGTTCAACTGATTCCACCAGACTGCTGGCGTGTTCGGCGACTCTTGCATAGGAAGGTCGAGGAAATGACATAACCGGAGGTATGATTCATAGTCTCTGAGGTAAAGCTGCCCAGTGAACACGTTCAGCTGGTCAATCAGAGCCCAGGGTGAAAGCCAGTCGGAGGGGAGAGAGGGGATGGTATAAAGCTTCAGATCGTCTGATGGTTTCATCCGCTGGGATGTCCGAGGTGCATACATATGAAGGCGGACGTGCTTGCTCAATCTGATGGCAGGCAGCAACTGATTAACTTCGAATGGGCTCAACAAGACGAGCACCAGATCGCAGTCTGTCGTAAGGGAGAGAATCCACTGGACAGGTCGGAGATACTGATCCATGGTCCCTTGAGTGGATTCGAGATCGATCGTCCTACAAAAGTCTCCCGTCGTCAAGATCAACGGGCTCCAATTGCTTACTATAGGAGGAGTTGCAAGGTTCTTTGCGAACGTTGTAAAGACGCTAAGAAAAGCTCCGTCGGAGTCCAGTGGACCGATGATGCCAGTCTCCACGAACTTGACAATTGCCGGATCAAGGTAATGCCCCGCTGGTCTTGCTTTGGGAGGTAACTCCACCTCTCGTTCGCGCTCCCGCTCGCGGTTGACCTCACGTTCTTGTTCTTCATCCATTTCTGCACTGGAAATCGATAAAACCCCGAGGTCTTTGCAACGTTGCCGGATGTCTGAATCCATTGCCGACAAATCGCTCGAGGTAGTTTTAGTGTTATAGGGTGCGTAGAGATCGGCGAGCGATTTCAGCTCTGGCTGAAGCCAAGCATCCGATAACCGCTCGCTTGTGAACCTCCCATCGATGAAATGACGCCAAGCATCACTCCTCGATCTATGATTCATCCCTTGTTGCGCCCAGAAAGGAGCTCGCTGTTGAATATCGGCGCAGGTCTCATGTATTGCCCAGCATACGATGTCGATGGTAGTGATTGGGATGTTTGGGTCTGTCTTGGCAACTGCCACACGGATGTTGTGGTCAACCCCGGGCGATGCAAAAAACGTGACCGAGTGACCATGACCCAGTTTGCGCATCCGCATACAACCTAATATCCACGAAGCGTGAGATTTTGCGATCGAATCATGGAGTCGAAACAAACCTTGCACGAGAACATCTTTTGTCACCTTGGGCCCCAGTGTAACGGCTGCTCGTGATCCAACGGGGAACTTGATGTCAGTTCCCCTTGTATGGGCGTGATCCAGGTAGACGACGCAGCGGTCTAATTGCCGAGAAAGCGGTGACGATGACATAGGTTGTGCGATACCATTTCGTGTGAGTACCTCGAGTTCATTGTCTTCGTTAAAATAGATGGCGCCGTCGGCATCGTGGGCGATATCAAGCCATGCTGCAGCCACTTGCCAGTTTGAGCTAGAACTTTGGCGTTGGTTCCTTTCTGATGGTCGAGGTCGCGCTGAGCGACAGACATCGGTAACAACCATTGGCCGTCATTCGTGCCCGAAAATCCTGATGCTTTGAGATCAGTATCCGAACCGAACAACGAGATGGATTGTGAGTACTAGGTCACTCACCGGTCATAAGCTTCTCCCGTTTCTCAGCTAAGTCCCAGCTGGACGCGGAGAGTTTCCAAGGGTATCCCTTCGCCTCCTTCGGAAACACTACTCGAGAAAGATAGAGATCGATGGCTGCTTGATTATGAGAGAAAAGCGGGAATATGTCCTTGTCCCATTGCTCCGATGGTTTGAGGTTCAGCTCTCTCGGCTGCCGAAGCGAGCCTGGCACTAACTCCCGCCTATCGTATTGTTTGAGCCAAAGTGCATATTCCGTGGATGGATCATCTTGGTCTAGCAGAAGTTCGAAAGAGGTTCTCAGTTGCTTCTTGCTGAGACCTGTGTAGTAATAAGATAGGCAGGTGAGAATGATGGTGAGATCAGGGTGGCCAAACTGGGTGTTGGGTGCAGGTACGTCCTTGGCCCGATATGGAACGGCAAGCATCGTCGGGGTTGTGAGCCAGTGGAAGATGGAGAGGCCATAGTCAACACGCCATCTCTGTGAGAGAGCAAACAAGAGGATGTCGGTGGTCAGCAGACCACGAAGTAGTAATAGTGCACTCCAAATATGACTTTGCTCAGAATCTTTAGCATACTCCTCCACCCTCTTCGCGGTATCCTGGATTCGAAGCACATCTCTGTCTGATATGAAACTACGAATCGCGTCGTGCAATGCTGGGGGCAAACGTTGAAAAATGCTGAAACTGGGAAGCTGTCCGGCCATCACGTCTTTCGTAATCCGCAATATTAGGTGTTGACTGACATTGGAGGGACGCATGATGCGAACATGCGGGAACGATCCGGGGTGGCTGCGTTCGTACCGTATGAAGTCCGGGGTATGTCTCGAAAGTGAATAAATGTGCTTCTTCACGAGCTGCAGGACTTGTTGAGTAATCGTCCATCGGTCCGGATATCCATCCATATGTTTCCGGGGACCCAGCGTGTAAATCAATTGGAATCGGGAGTGAAGGATCTCGTCGCTTTCGTCGAGAATATCTCGCACGTGAGAATGAACCCATTTCTGAAGGCTCAGCCACTTGGATGCGGTCTCCTGAGGAAACAATCAGGTGAATCAACCATCAACGTCATTATTCACCCACCGATTCGTGCACCACTGGTTCAGGAGCGACATACTTGTATAGTTTCTGAAGCTTTGATAACGGATCTGCCGAAAGCTTCCATTTCAAGTTGTGTAGCTGCGCCTCTACGCTCTTCAACTTCAGTGAGACAACGTGCTCGGGCTGAAGGAGTAAAACTCCACGCTCCTCCATGCACTGACACATAAGCTTGTGTAGACCATCAATTTGAAGGCTTCTCACATTGCCGTCCCAATCATATTCGGGGGTCCGAGAGAACGGCAGATGGTAGATTGGCCTGTTAGCGAGACCGCTGAGGCGAGCAACCAACAATTCAAACATCTGCACTGTCAATGCTTTCGGGACAATGACACGGACAAGCTGTTTGCCATCAGCAAGAATAGCGGCAGCGATCGGGATGATCACGGATGATTTCCCTTCACCCATGTTAACCTGCATTACCGTGTTTTCACTGGATTCTGGGGACATGATCTCCATCGCAAATGCCGCTTGAGAATGACGAATGAGGAAGTTTCCTTGAATCTGACGAAGACGGTGTTAGTACACATGGGTACTCGGAAAGAAAAATCGCACTTGGATCAAGAGCCAGTCTGGGTACTTTTCAGGGTCCCACCCATCACATCCTTCGTTCGTTAACTCCTTCGAAAACTCTTCTTCAAGACCCTCTAGAGTAAATCGAAGTAATCTCCTGGCACGCTGAAGGTCCAAGAAAAGCAAGGCCAACGATGTCAAGCACTTCCTCCAACCTGGAGGGATGTCGATCTGCGAGGTCGATGCAAGATACCGCAGAAGGAGATTTGCAGTAATTGACGGCCATTGGCCGATTTGGTTGTGTGCCTGTTCATATGGAGATGTCGTTGGACCAAGGCGCTCCTTCAGAATTTCCAGAGATTTGAGGAAGGCCAATCTGCACTGCGCATAGTGCTTCTCAAGTACCTCGATAAGATTCTCTCCCGCCACTCTGTGAGTCGCGCAAGGCTTCGCGTCCAAACGAACGTGCTGTACGCTGGCATTGAGCTGAGTGAGGTATTTCTGTTGAAACGAGTGATCCGTCTGAAGATTGGAGAATATGTGATCTAACGCAGATATATCATCTGGCTCGGAGGATGTTGTGTAGCTGTCGCGAAGCAGAGTGATACGGGCTGGCAGCCCCGGAACTGGTCGGTTGTGCATCAGGTAATCGAGTGAGATCTGCGTAGGTGAACCTGCATGGAAAATATATCGCAAAGACGAGACCGTGTATGAAGGAGTGGGTAGCCTTGATTCTGAGGGAAATCTCATGCAATCTTCCAAAGACGCTGGTCCAGGAGCTTTCGCGGGAAATAGATATGCAGCCCGTTGCGCACTGGTTTCTTCGCGCTGAAACCGATCGCAGTTCCAGTAATATCTACTTTTGATTTCCTCGTACGCAGTTTTGATCTGAGGATACTGGGTCCAGCTGTAGCTGAGAGCTTTGAGCTTCATAATTGACCGACACCCAGCCGACTGTAGGAGACAAAGTGCTGCCTGAGCCCCCGTTTTTTCCGTGAGTGAATCTGGTCGATGCCAGCTGGTCATGGCATGCAGACGAGCAAGAAATTCTGTGCTTGCCAAGCTGCTATTCCCTACTAAGCAACCCAGTTCGGTATCCACGATGTAGGTATGATATAATGATCCGTCGCGCGGAGCGTGCGGAATGATGACCTGAACCTGATGATTCTCACGGATGATGGACTCGCCGTTTGGTATGAGGACACGCCTAGGAATAAGTGTCCTTGGTACAAGAATCCGTGTTGGCCGAAGAATGAGGATGTTCTCTAAACCGAACAGTGTCCCAGCACATTGATCCTCGTCGTAAACCATTTGCTTGAAGTCACGGGACTCGAGTTCTTGCATTTCATTGACGAAAAACGACAAGCTGTAGCGTGGAAGAGTGACACTCGAGCGCAGTATGGATGCTGAATTGATGGGGGATGTGGTGATTATGAGACTCATGGGCTCATCCGAAGACCTCGCATTGAAACGCTTGGAAGACCTGGGCTCATCCGAAGACCTCGTATCGAGACACTGGAAACACTTGGAAAACATTGCCCACGTTGGACTTCGAATATCCACGAGGGTCTCACGATCCCTGTAAGATGATCCGGATGCAAGGTCAATTCTCCAATGGTCAGAAGATTCTTCCTAAAGCCGATCAAGTGGGCGTATCTCGATGAACTTTGCAGATGGATTCAGCCAATGAACATGCCCATTGACGAGTGCTGGTGGAAGGTCCCCCTCAAGCTCGCTTGGAGGAATCAACACAACGGGATCATCTATTTGATCGCATTGCATTCGAAGTACCAAAATGTTGTCTCGCACCGAAAAGTGCACCTGAACTCATCTAAACCATTATGATGATGTGGGAGTAGTTGAACACTCACCTTGCGTTTGGACGTCGAAGTAAGGGTCATGAAATCCATTCCTGGAACATCGGATGGTAAGGTTAAGAATCCTTGCTTCAAAGATAGTCAGGAATACTCGTTGATATAAGACAGGATACACGTACATCACGAAATATTCGTGAGAATTCCGACGAGTTCTTGATCTTATCTGGCAAACTGCCCAATGGCTGACCAGCTACCCGAAGTTCGCCATTGAGCAGGTTAACGTGCACCATTTGAAAGCGTTGATTCATAGCTGCTTTGGTTTCACATATAAGCCAACGACTATTAGGACACTGCAACTCCTCCCATCTGCGTGTTCCTGGTCGATAGTTTGTGAAGATCCTGGCAACCGCAAGATCAACACCATAGTCTGAAGCATCAGCAAGGATTGTATTCCTCAGTATCTCCTCGAGAGTAAGAGAGAGGCGACAGTCTCGGGAAAGGAGCAGCTGCGAGTACTTGTTGGGGATGTCTGAAGGGTTGAAGTATGAGTGCTGAGGGTGCACGGCATTCAGGAATAGGACATACATGCCGGAGAGAGTGCACGTATAAAAAAGGAACATGAGAGTAAAGCGTCAAAATCCTCTGGAGAATGGAGGAGCTTCGGGAGAGTAAGATGGTCAACGTCAAACGTGCTTCGACATGTAGCAGCCATCTCAAGCAAGAGATTCCTGCGTTCTTCATTCGCTGGTGCCATGGGCAGGTCGTATGATAGGTCCTGGACGTAACTGAATGTCTTCCTTCGTACACTTCGAATGAGCGCGATGGCTCGCTCTGAGACATCTTCACTGGGACTCGAGGCAAGCACCCGAGTGAGCAATAGCGAAATGGTATTCATCAACACGCTATCCGTCGAGCTGGCCCCGACGTCCATGAGTAATCCTTCCAGCTCGTCTAGGAGGGTGATGCAAAAGGACGGATTTTGAAGTTCTTGATGCCAAACCCAGGTCCCTGTATTGAAATCGAATGGTCCGAGTTGAGATACTGCATGCAAAAGGAGGAAGTGGACTTGGTGACGACGGAGGTTGAGAGTTCTGGTGTGTAGCCCCTGCAGGGTGTTGAGCCATTGAAGCGAGCCACCGCTCCGCAAGTGTGCAAATGCAACGAATTCGTCGATGGAGAGATCCGCGGGACAGTACGCTTGAGCAGACATGACGTTGTTGGACGTGTGAGAAGTAGAATGCACATATTTTTCCATGACTCTGCACGAGGGACAATGGTCTTCAATTTTGAAGTCGTATCGCAGGGTCTCATGGAACCAGCTGCTTCGCTGCCGTGTGTAAAGGACACCAGACCGATTTCGAACGTAACGTAACTTCGGGTGATTTCGGGATAGGGAAGACTCTGGATAAAAATAGGCCAAGTGGATCTGAGAGTGGTGCTCGACAAGGAAAGGCTGCAACACAGGGATATCCGCAAGTAGATGCCATCGCTGTCTCTCTTTCGAGTCGTGATACACGCGGTTGTCGAATTCGTCACATTTGAGAAGACGCGAAACGCAGAGCACAGAATGGCGCCAAAAACTAAAGCACGCGGGACGATGCAGCTCAAACACGACAACTTTTGCAAGTAATGACGAGGCGGGCAGTGGTGATCGAGAAACCTCTGTACTCTCAGCCAGGTGTCGACTAGGTTGATGCTGCGGAGATTCATCATGGATGTGTGTGAGACGGGGAGCGCCATGCGGCACACGAGCACTTGCAGTCGCATTTTTCATCGCATCTTTTTGGATTTGAGCTTTGAGTTGTTGAAGATGTGGGGATTGGTCGTAATAATGGACTGGGAAACTGTCTTTGGTGAATTCATCTGAGAGCACGGACAACTTGAAACGCGATTGAGAATGGCGCGCAGAAAGGTACTGGAGAGCGCGGGAAAGACGATGAAGACTCGTTGTCTTGCGTATGAGCAGGTTTTCTGCGAAACCGATCTGAATTAAGGGGGGATAGTCGGCGAGCAAGGTAATCTGCTTCACGACCAGCTTATCGAGTGCCACATAAAGCTCGATCGTTGTCAACATCCTGATGGATGCACGTTCTGGATCACTGGCAGTAGTACGAGTGGACTCTGAAGCGCGATCCTCGGTCGTGACCGTGTTTGTGTATTTCTCCATCAAGAGCGCGAGCTGTGCACACGCGTCGTCTACATTGGTGACGCAGGCAACCCATTCGTCGATGCCCTGCTCAACAGATCGCTCGACATCGTAGAGAGCAGTATCAGGGTC
>JBBPOE010000071.1:0-66200 GCA_038091295.1 Tylopilus felleus | reverse complement strand
ATGTCTCCGTCAAGCTGTTCTGTACCTTTTCACAGACCTCAGAAGTAGCGTTTCATCCCCAAGTTTTAGCGCCACAAGGCACCTTCCGCAGTGAAACAGTGTCTGGGATTGTCGCTGGCAGTTATAGCTGAGTTTTGGACCTCTTTTGCAGCGGCGTATGCGAGCGACTGTCGCTTTTCAGCTGGTTGCAAATAGTCGTCGGCCACAGTTGCAAGGAACGAGATTCATCTTATGAGTCCATCTCATCAATCCCGTCGTTCTTCTCCTTTCTCTCATCTTACATTGTCTCGGTCTCGGGCATCCGCGGGGCTGCATCTCACCATCACCCTGCCTTCAGATATCGAACATCTTGACATCTTTGCAATGTTAAAAATACCGCACTCGATCGATAGGGTGCAACGGCATCGCCTTCTCTAAGATTATCATATGTGGACAAGGACCACACTCACCTGCCCCTGTCACGATTACTTGCATCAATCAATGCGTTTCTTGCTGCATGAGATGCGTTCTCGCTGAGCTTCAGCGGAAACCTAATCATTATCTAGCTCAGCGGCGGTCATTTGTTAACCTCCCGGGCACAGTCTCCCGTTTCATTCTGCAGTGCTTCACTCACACGATGTTCGCTATATGTGCACCGCGAATCGTGGGGTACGTGTCATATACATATTCATAACGAACGGAACTCCTTCATCTTTCGCAAAGGAGGTTGTAACCAGACGCAAAAGTGTCCGTACCACCGGTTCGGACAATATTGGCTCACTGCACAGCATCAATGATGGGTGTCCAGGCTGTACGTACCAACTACCGCGTGGACTCGAGGGCCCCGACAGATATCGTCAGCTTCAAGTTGTGGAGCCTCCACTAAGGGTCCAACAGTATTTGGGTGACCACAGCTTTGAATGCCCATCCAATAGGGAGCATTGTGCAATCAATTAACGATTAATGAATTTTTCTGTGACCACGAGGGTGCCACAAAATGGCCGTTGTAGAGCCCTCCTCAGACGCCTGCACTGGTAGTATGATCTTTGACGGCTTCTTTCCCCCTCAAAGTTCGGTGCAGTGCCCCTGAGTTCCTCACTTTTCCCCTGTATCCATCGTGAGGGTGTGGCACACCCATGCTTCTTCTCCAAGCGATGCGCCCGCATGTGACATCCGACCTGGCAATTATCGCAAGTCCGCGTCTCTTCTTCGCCGCAAAGGTTCCGCTGCTGAGTCGTCGGATTCAAAGGATCCGAGCGATTTCAGGTTCCCGCCAAATGCTTCGGCGAGGTCCTGCATTCTTATTGGATAAATACCACCATCCCTTCTTTTCATAGCCTAGTACACCGTGGAGGGCAGTCCCAGAGACAACTATAAGTGGTACATATAACGGTGGGACGGCGCGGCGGAGACTTCCTGGCGGGAACCTTGTTCGCGATTTAAAAAGTTACCGGGCGGAGCGATGTGTGACATGAATACGTATGACATCGTGCATGCTTTCCTAGAGGCGGTACACACATACGTTTCCTACGTTCATATGCCACCTTTTCATTGATGGGCTGAGCACCGCATCCAACGTAAAATGAAACTTGATCCCGCTCTTTGGAGGGACCAAGATGAAGTTGGGCAAGGCGGGGGTGCTTTCAACGAGGGGGGTTGACGTCGGAGCTCCACGTTTTTTTTCCCATCTCCAAGACACAGGACCATGTGGGCGTCGCATGACGACGGTACCTTTTTTTTTTCCCTCGACTTGCCTAATCGAATGCTTCCGCGGACAGGTATTTGGACGAGAAGAAGGATATGGTATGTACGGACGCTTTCAAGTTGGCGCGTTTATAGATCCGACGTGGGCAGATTCGAGGTGGAGAGGGGGGGCGGAGAGGGTCAGCTGAGTGCCACGAATTTAGATGTTGGGATCCCAGGACGGAGGCTGTGGGCGTTGGCGGATAGGCTGGCCTAAGAGAGTGTAGACCCGTGTTACATACACACGCCGTCGCCTCCAGCCACACAAGGTATCAAGTTGGGAGATCGACACAGGATCATCGATCGGTGCACGTTGTTTGTTTCTCCCTTCGTCTAGCGATGATCCTGCCGCCGCAGTATACCAGCCACACTGCCGGGTCACAACAGTGCATGTGCTGTCAGTGCAAGTACAGTCACTGACCAGAAAGATATAGCTCTGGAGTAACCATGTGAGAACACCTGCTGTGCGTTTGCAAAGCCACCGAAGATTGACGGCACAACTTGGGCCAAGGAAATATTTAGGCGCTCGATCGGCGAGGCATACCGGTCGTCCCGAAGAGAAAGCAGGGCAGAGGGAGGAATGACACACATGAGTGACGGGATCAACGGGGTACAGTACTGTACGACATATGCTCCTAGTCAGTGGTCATATATTATAGCCCGGATCAGTACTGCGAGCTACGGATTCGCTGGTAACCAGCCGTAGAGGACTGTATCGATAGCCGATGTGACAACTGATCGTCGTTCAGATCGTAGTCTATGCGGGTTGATAGATCTGAGCATCCGCGCGCTTGAAAACCGTAGCGCCACGTGGGGGCAAATATCTACTGTTGACTCAATCAGCAGCTTTGGTGGTCCCTGAAGTACCGATCCTGACCAACCGGCTATCCACTAGGCGTTAATCACGTTCTAAGCAAGTACTTGCCTGGTGCTGTAGTGTAAGATACGTAGAACGATCGTGAGTGGCCACTGTAGTTACCTGAAACATCATATTCTGCCCATATGAGACTCTCCCGGGCCAGTGGAGCCGGCTATGGGGAACGTATCGATAACCAAATCACAGCCTGGAATAGGAAGATAGAAACCCCCACACTGGTTGGTGCGAGGTGTCGCATAAGAACTCAGACTTGTGCTGAGCCGGTGTACCCCCGAACGGAAGATTAAACGCCTCGAAACTCTGATAAGAGTTCGCTAAGAAGCTGAGAAGCACGCCGTGGGCAAACAGTGCGCGTTATGAACCGCAGGCTAAACCATGAAGCAACTGGGAACGCCAAGGGTTGGTCGTAATCTGGCAGGAGATGCGGCGTGGACTCGTGTTCGGGTTCCAAAGGACCAAACGGGAGGAACTCAACCTTGTTTGTGTGTAAGTATTGAGTGAAACGAAAAAGTTGGGCGATTCCGTCGGGGCGAGCGAGGTTCGTTCGCGAGGTTTACCACATGAACGATGGTAATACAACGGCATTACGCCACAAACCACAGGTGCTTCCTGGCATTTTTCCCAACCCCAGAGACATGCGCTGGGTATAAGGTGGGGATCGATTGTGCAGAAGGTTAATATGGTCCAATTGGGTATAAAACCAGGTCTGGCATGGCGACCAATGGACGCCGAAGGCTTAGTATGTGCTTATCGGTCACGTACCTTGCGTGCAGAGGCGACGAGGAAATAAAGCTATTGGACTCACTGAATTCCGACAGCCACCTGCTTTGAGTGACTCCGAGTTCGGAATAGTGGGTCCAGCGTGAGAACATATGACACAGCCACACACTGTGAACCAAGACGTCGTCCGACACTTGGAAGCTACACGTCACGCTCGTTCCAGCCGTATTGTTTGGTTCAAGTTCAAGTCCTTGGCGTATCCTGGTTACCGCAGAGTTGAGATATTCAAGCACTCAAGACCATGTCGTTCGAGCATGCTTCAGTAGCGAAAGGTGCGTCCTCAGCTCCGCCGTAGCCAAGTTTCAGCTCTCTGAGACACTGCGGGTCTTAGGACTCATGATAGGGTATGCTTTGACGTCCATAGTGTGTGGAATATTCGATGTCAAGCACTATCTTCACCTCCAGGTTTGGGCTATTGTTCTATTCACTGGTCAGGTTCTTTCTAACGCCGTTAACCTCCTCAGCTCGTTCCACATGTTTCGCGTCATCATCAGGTAGTGACATCTTTCTTTCAACCTTCTTTGAAGGGCAGCTGAGCCTGAAACAGTGAACCCCTCTAAACAGTACTGGCGGCTTGCCACCCATCATGTTGCTTTTTCGAGCTCAAGTGATCTACTGCTCGCCGAACTCCTCCTGTATGGCGTCGGAATCAATATAGAACGTCAATTCGGAAGTGTCAAGTTTGCAGTAGGTACCATATCGAAACGCAGACGCTCGAGATTCACCCAAATTTGCCCCAGTCCTTTACCCTCGTTTCCACATTAATGTCCACCATACTCGAGTTTTCGTCACTCATCCTATTTCACCGCTTCGGGATCAATCACATCCCTCCTGGGCCTACAGCGCTGGTGTTCAGTATACTGTACCAGTGGTACAGATTGGTTCCACCTGCGTATCACTTCCGAATTTTTGGTGTGTCCCTGAGCAATAAGTCATTCACTTACATATTGGCGTCTCAGGTGAGTTTACGATCAGTCTCACTGTTCTGCTACTAACGGTACCAGCTTGCATTAGGGCATCTCCCCGGTTCGCTGGCGTCTGCAGCCATTGGGCTCCTTGTAGGTTTCATATACCGATCGGAACTGATCAACATCAAGACTTGGCGTGTCTCACCTGGCGTTATTCGTTTCTCCACGCGTTTCTTACTGCCCCTGATTGGGTCTACACGTTCACCCCGTTGGCTCAATCGTGCACGCCCGGACCGTCAGGATGAACTGGTCAATGATGAAATAATCACTACCGCTCGACCCTCTGCCTCAACGGCTCAGGCAGATGGTGCTCCATCTCAGGCTCAAGGAGAGGCGGGCAGCGTCGTGCGCGAGTGGGTGAACGAATTGAGGGGTCGGACAGAAGATCCCGCGAGAATACGGACACCCAGCGAAGCCGAGATTTCACAACTCAATGCAATGTTCCCTGATATCTCAAGAGAGTTGGTAACTCGGGCACTTCAACGAACGTCTGTGCAGAATCAATCCAACTTGGAATGTTTGTGCTGATGCCATGTTATTAGACCAAACATTGAGGCTGCGGTCGAGATCCTGTTACACGTCAGATGACAATACATCAACCCCTGATTAGAGACGTGTCATCTATCCTTGCGTGCTTCAGCTACAACACGTTACAGGCCACGTTCGGATATAGAGATCTAACACTAAGTTGCCAACTCTGGTTCTTCACCCTCAAACGCTTCACCACCCTCTTCATCTTCGGTCACGAAGGCCGTCATGGGGACGGAGTACAGTCGTATCACGGACTAAGCAAACGTCGGTACCGTAGAACATGATTTGTAATTCCACATTACCTTGTTAGGATCCTTGACAAGTACGTATTTGCCCTCGGGCATTTTCATGCACAAGTCTGTGATAGTTCTTACGATTCCCCAACCGTTGGAAACGGACACGTTGAGTTGGCCAGCAAAGTCTGTGGGACGCATCGAAGCCGTACTAAGGATAACATGTCGAGTGTTGTCCTTGGGATTGACGCGCGAGATGTATCTGCAACAAGATGATCGTGTAGTCAGCTCATTCGCTCTTCGGGTGGCGCCATTACGAGGACAACACGCACCCGATCTTCATGAGATCAGCTCCTGCCAATATGCCCTGAACCGTCCATTTTGCCAATTTGCAACTGTTGTTCTTCATCTCCGTTGCAACGACAGCACCGCGCTGCGAGTCCAACTTGGAGCGCCAATCTTGGGCTCCACCTGCACCCTGAGCGCGAGGGTCAAACTCGTTCAGGGCCCGGATCGTCACGAGGCCGTGTCCATCGGCTGGATTTCCAGCACCAGGAACGAACGCGTCGACTTCTGTGCGTACACAGATTTTGAGGTCCTCATCTTCGGTAACGCCGAGATCGAAGACACGGTATCGATAACCACACGACGCCAAGGGGTCCGTTTCCTCCGGGCCATAGAACGGGTTAGGGTGGGAAAACTCTGCCGTCACGTTTTCTTGTACAGATTGGAAGCCGAAATTTTGGTTGATGTAGGTCGCCTCTAGCGACAGCGACGTCGCAGAGTTGATCGACGGTGCCTCGGGAACGGCCGCTTTGTCAGCTGGGTTGTTGGGGTTGGGAGGTGTAGGATCTTGAGGAGGATCAGACGCATTTTCGTTGACAGTGACCGTGTCGAACGGGCCGCCGTCACGTTTGTCGAAGAACAAGTTGTTACCCTCGCGGAGCATGACGATGTCCCAAGGATACACCGACCGGGGAGCACACATGAGTACAGAAAGGATGACATCGGTAGCGTAGACCGTTGCCGTGTTTTTTGCTACAAGCTACACGATTGAGTTCGAAGTATTCGACGAGAGAATTGACGTATACATACCTGTTGGATGACTGGATCATCAGATGTAGTGGTGTTGTATTTTATACGATCCACAAGTTGAAGTGGTCGCTCAGTTTTGGTCGTGACACGGTCATACGATTTCTCATAGGCAAATACTCGTCCGTATGTGTCGCTTTCGGGTGAGAAGGATCAATGACCGTCATGGAAACGTATGATAGCTCACTAACATGTCCTCTCCGTCGTCAACATCTAATTTGAGCTTGGCCAAGCGGTGGAACTCGATCTCCTCCAACATCGACCATTGAGGTGAGATAGCGACAGAAGATTCCCGAGTACGATTGTTCTGCAGAAAATCCCATCAATATCAGACACGACGAACCGAACGGACGAACGCACTTTCTCCCAATCTCTCCAACCCCTCCGGCCACCACGCTGAGCTGCTCCCCGCGCGTTCGCGGCTCCGCCACGAGCACCTCGTTGAGCGCCCCTTGCAGCGAAAAAGGTGGCGCCACCGCGTCCGGCTCCTCTTCCCCTGTTAAATCCGCCGCGACGAGGAGGCGCAGCCTTGTTATCGACCAAGGAAAAGCTAGACTCGTCCTCGACGTGGAAGTACGCAAACGCGTTCGCGGTACCGCTGCCAAAGGCTTGAGCACCTTCCCTCTTCGATCTCCCCATCACGCCGCGCGTGTCGCGGGTGTTTGGAAGGCCAACGGCAGTCTGGCGGCCTTCGCTCGTGGTGTCGTTCCAGTCTGCAAACCGGCCGAGCTTGTCCGATTTCGAGAACGGTGCATACGGGATGTCCTTGAACTTGAACTGTTCGGGAATGTTTGATGGAGAGGGACCCCATCCGCCATCTGGATTGTCGTGAATTGGTGGTAGAGAGAAGGAAGCCATCTTATTTTTCAGTGATGGTAGATGTTATCAGGAAATTTTGACTAGAGATCGACCAGCAGCGTGAGAAACCAAACTTGCATTGCGACAGGCATGAAGTAAGTTGGTCTCCCAACAACCCGTATAGGGACTCATTATCACTGGGCCGTAGTGTCGTGCGAGAAATCAACAGGATAAATGAGCTCGAGCTCGAGCTAGGTACTTCTGCTTCATGGCATGACGAGTACAAGGGTGAGAGGTTCACAAATATTGTGGTACGATGGTTCTCAACGCATTCTATAGACTCTGCCTACATCTTCATCGGTGGTCTTCACCTTGACCTCACGGAAGGCGATGTTATCACAATTTTCTCCCAGTAAGTCAATTCAACGCTGATTTGCCATGCACGGTGCCAACCTTGAAAGGTACGGCGAAGTTATGGACCTGAACTTGGCTCGGGACAAATCAACGGGCAAGACGAGGGGTTTCGGGTTCCTCATGTACGAAGACCAGAGGTCCACAGTCTTGGCTGTTGACAATCTCAATGGCGCCAAAGTGCTTGATAGAATTCTGCGTGTCGACCATGTCAAGAACTACAAGCAACCCAAGACAAAGGGGGAGGATGGTGAATGGGTGGAACCAGAGGAGCAAAGCCTCAATGCAAAGCCTGAAATGATTATTGGTGCGTCACTGCCTTCCGTCCAACGATACTTTGCTAACATCAGTGTCGTTCAGATGGGGCCCTGCCCTCTGATTCGGATGCATCATCGGCGTTCTCCATCGATCCCGAAGATCCCATGAGGGATTACCTTTTGGCCCAACGCAGGGAAATGAAGGCACTCAAAAAGTCAAAGAAATCCAAAAAGGACATACGCAAAGACGAAACGCCCGAAGAACGTCGCGCGAGAAAAGAACGAAAGCGGGAGAAAAAGTTGCGCAAGGAGAAGACGAAGTCAGAGGGTGTGAAGGGAGTGGAAGAGTTGCTGAGGAGTCTGGGGAAGGAAAAGTCGTCGCGGGATAGACCAAGGGATGATCGAGACATACCTGACAGGGACTCGGACCATTCATGGGATCGGCAGCGTTCACACTCGCCCTTACACCGAGAGAGTCGGAACATTCGCGCGATGGGTCGCACACCCGAACGAAGTTCTGGGCCGTCCAAGCGCAGGGACAAGGACGACAGGTGCGATGACTAACGCGGCAGGTTTTCTGATCTTGGTGGGAGAGATCGGGCAGCGCGATTGAGGTGGATGTTCTGTAACCCTTGTTTCAGCTTGTTCCGACGAGTCGCAATCTTTGCGTTCGATATTCAATGTGTGCATGTTGCCAACGTTGCCTCGTCTGATGAAGAGATAACATGAATACTCGGGTGATGGCGCAATATTCTATCTACCTCGCTTGCACGAAGCGATGGTGAATCATTGATCGACCCCTCTCAAAAGGAAATTCCCATCTGCAGGCGAGACCTGACGTCGCACATGAGCGTCAGCTTGTTTTGACAATCGCTCCTGTTCACAGATGCGTGCTACATATGTATTTGGCGAGCCTATGTATTTGGCACTTGATGGGAATGTTTCTAATTGCTTGTTTGACATTTGAGCCACGTTTTCACCGACAAAACGTATGTTTGGCAGAACAACTCCGCTCTGTTGAACCACCCGACCATGCACCGGTACCGCTCTTGAGTAGATGATCGAGATCGATTGTTGACACCACCCGGTACACCACAGGATCAGCTGGCGATCAGACCATCTGCCAAGGGTCGCACTGGCATGGGTTAGATTGCGTACGCCTAACGTATTTGCACCAAGAACGATAACGATAACATTCAGGGGGTGCATTGCCATCTCAACTCCTCGACACTGGATGCTTAGTGGTCCGGATCATACAACTACTAACCTGCTTTACACTGCACTGCTGTACGTCGTCGGAACCTGATGAACCCTGTCTCCAAGGCGATTATTTCTTTCTGATCACAGTCTACTACTAAGATAAGATGAACGCGGACTCACTTCAGCGAGATAATATCATGCGCGTAATTCGATCGGAGACACGTATTGGTTCGTTTAATTTTCGGATGCAGAGGCTGGTGGACAAATAGATTATCAGCAGTTATTCGCTCGTCATGTGCCAGTGCTGTATCTGCTGAACGTTGAACGTGCGTCTGCCATGACCCTCAGAAAGTTAGTTCAAGATGTCAAGTTCGGTTCAGCCTATCTGAAATTCCACAAGTCAGCTTGCCACAATAATACTGTCAAACGTTGTACAGCGAACGTGAGCTTCTAGTACTAAGGAAGTATTCGGGCAGCGCTCGCCGGATCAAAATCCGGGATTAGCCGTCTTGGGGAAGAGACCGGCAACACCACGATGAATTCAGGGTCTATGAGGCGTTCGTCTCCTTTGATTCCTTTGACTCTCTGAGAAATGCCCACCCCATCCTTGGTCTCCGACTGCTCCAGTGGTGCGTCACCATCGAAGTGAGTCGTCTCGTATTGCTTAGCGATTTCGATGGGTTTCATTGTTTTGCAAAAGGGTTGCAAAGTCACTCTCTCTGTTTAGTGCCTGGATGGATGGCGCGAAAGTTACCGAGATCGTGATACCCCCCGAAAGAAGTTGCAGACCACTTTGATGAGCTGTATCAGTTAAAAGAAGTGCCCAAAGCTCTTCAGGTTAGTATCCCCTGCGTGCATATCTATCACTCATAACTTCTAAGTAGGTTCCTTTACCAACATCATATTTAGACAACCAAACCAAATTCCAGCTCGCCGTGCGTACCTGGGCCTCGACACTTTCCTCTGTAGAAGAAGACGAGTATGGAATTCTAACCGCTCTTCCCAATCTCGCCTTCGCTTACGATCATGTTTGCAAAACGTCAAATAATCACTCCAAAGAACATACCCAGCATCGTAGTAATGACGATATTATCGAATTAGCTTTTAGTGCGAGGGTTGATCGTCATTGTGACTTCAAGTACGTTTTCTCCCCTCGGGCTTTCGCATATATCTCCTATAACCTTGCCATTAGAACTGAAGAAAGCTATCGCCTTGTGGCGTCGCCTGGCAATCCAGATGCGCAGTCCGACACCTTGGTGACAATTCCTTCAGAGACCGTCGATAATAGAATACGAATGGATCGGTTTTCCTCTCAAGGCGACCTAACGATCCTTGACAACCTCATCGCGCCATTTCATAACATTCATGTACCGGTCACCATCGAATTCATCCGCATCCACGAGATCATTATTGCCGCCTCCTCTACCTCCGTTGGTCCCATTACCGCTTTCCCCGGCTTCTGTCCGACGACGCTTTCTACTATGGTCAGGACTACGCCACTTGCGACTCTGGAGCGTTACTTCAGTTGGAGTATTCCATGTCTTAAGCTCCGAGGCGAGGGTACCCTGGAGCTCCTTCTCGAGCTTTGAACAAAAAACGTATAGGCGTATCACCTGAATAGGGTCGGAGAAATCAAACTCTTGCTTGTGCGCGTAGATGCAAAGGAGCTAAGAAAGTTTGAGTTTTTGGTAACTGATACATAACTATGAACATACCGACTCGTCACTTGTCCAGTACGAAGAGAAAATCTGCACGCGGCCACGACAGGCAATAGCCCCCATGATGATAGATCGATTGAGTGAGAGAGCTTTCCGCTGCGCCTGTGCAGTGGCAAGCACCATGATTAGCTGGTTTTTATCGCAGTTGTTAGCATCCTTCTTGAATTCTCCAGCGAACCCGATGATTGAGAAGCCGTCAGTCATCCCATCAGCGGACCAATACAGGTGTTGTGTAAGGAAGGCAGGGTTGTTTCTGATGAGGACAACATTCTGGACGTGGCCTCAGGCTGGTTACAATTTGAAGGGAGAGCTATCGCTCCTTTGTCATAAGCCGACCTTTTAGGAGTTCCCGGGAGTAGCTGTCAAGTCCTGGGGCATATATCGCACCTCGGCTTGAACCATCCATCCCTGCTTTCGTCCGCGTCCACCGTCGTCCGTCGTTATCGTACGCTGGCCACGCTGCAGTGCACGAAGTGCTTTGCCACTCATATTTCACACTGCAGAACAATAAATCTTATGTCGCCTCTTGTGCAGGATTGTCCTGCTGATTCTCCGTCTGGTGTGGATGATGCTGTAAGTGGTGTTGTCCACTCTGCTCGGGCTCGCACCTCTTCTGAGAGTCGGATTGGCTGTGACTTTGATTCGGGTTTCCCTTCTCAGCGAACTTGGCAAAGTAAGAAATTATGAATCCATGAATCCATGAACGAAGAGATGGAATGAGATAAGACTAACGACAACTTCAAGTTGAAAGACTCTTCATTCTCGTGTGTAGCCTTAGTTAGAATACATGTATCGCTAGAAAAATCATGTAACCACTCAACGTTCATTAGGGTCCAGGTTTGCCCGGAGCCGTGGAATATTTAGGCAGCGCTCACCGGATTTGGCGATCCGATTACCGGTGTCTTGTACCACTCCATCATGACCCCAGTAACGCGCTCATCCGCACCATCAACGCCCGCAAAACTACGCGTGACTTGCACTCCAGCGACCCCTCCAAGCGCTGGTACGCGCCGTACGCCCCATTGTACAAAGTGCCACCGCCCCCGCGCGGGGCATCCTCGCTCTGGTTGTCCTTATGTCGATGCGTCCGATTCGAGCCCTGCATCCCCTTCTGCCAAGGCAGCGCCGATCGCGCCTTCTGTGGAAGATGGGATCTCTCAAGAACTCTCCTCCCTCCACATTGTCAGTCCCACCGAGGAGCGCAGACGCGCCTCCGTGCCACGCACCGGAAACAACTTGCACCGGAGGCTCTCCGTGCGGTTCGCCCTCGTCCCGGAGCAGACTCTCGCGTCTATCACCCCGACCGACGCGCAACTGGTGGAACAGCTGCTTCAGCCTGGCATGATGAGCGACGTCGTGTCACCCCAGGACAAGGTGGCACACGTACTCGAGTGGCGCAAGACGCTCGACGACGCCAATCCATTGGACGTCAAGGAGGAGCCCATGGAAGTGAAGGCGGAGCCTACCTCCAACGACACGGCCGCCCCCCTTTCGCGTCGCATGCCTTGCACGCTCTTCACCCCCACGGCGAGTCAGACAACCACGGTGCCGGCCACTGACCAAGGCATCGGTGGCTCGGCTCTTAGTATGAACGAGACAGTGTATCTGCTTCCCGATTTCGATGACGGGAAAACAAGGCCGCTCAGTCGTTCGATGAGCTTCGAGCAACGCTCCTTGTTTTTGCAACAGCTCACTCGGTCCTCTAACATGGCACCCGCTACGCTACTCTCTCTCCCGACAATAGATCTGGCCAACGTGCAGAGTGACGCAGAGAAAGTTGGGTTCCATGTCCGCGTTCTTCCCAGCGGGGAGGAAAACAACAAGTGGGTCGTTCTTGGCGCGGAGGAAGAGGCAGTCGGTCTTTTGGCGAACAAGTTCCTCGAAGAGGAAAAGAGGAGCACGAGGGTCAAGGGGAAGGGCGGGAAATTAACAGCGGTCGCAGGAGGCGTGGTCTTTGGTGCGGTAGCCACCTGGACCGGCCTCGCATTTTCTTGAGTAACGAAAGATCTTGTATCCCATCCGAATGCTTGTACTTGTGTCCTATGTATAATCGGTTTCCGAATGTTGCCACCGTCGATCAATATATAACTCGTTCTTGAACACGCGTGAAGGACACGGTAGACTACGCACAAATTAATGAACGACCGTACAACTCATCTCGGGTACTGGTGCATATAGTAGGATACATGCTCCCGGTATATACTTAAAAGTGACACGCCTGGGCGACATGCAAGCTCGTCCGGAACAAGGATAGCATACATGAGATCAGTCGGCCAGGAAACGCGCCTTGTTCGCATGTCCCCCCAGAGAAATCAGGGTAGGACTAGGGTCCAGGCTGGGCGGCAGAGCTGGATTTGGGATGCGGTCTCTTGATATGGTGGTGGACCTCCCTGACATGCCTCTTTAGTGATTGTCGACGCATTGACTTGAGGCAGCTATCACAAATCACATGTTCTGCACGAGCATGAGAATGACGGCGATGTCGGCGGCGAATGGAGTGTGCAGGGGCCAACCATGGCACAGGGTCCGCCACCCAGGGACCGACATTGCCTAAGCCTGCGAGGTGAGCGTAACTAGAAGCGCCGACTTCAGGGAGCGCGGTCATGTATGACCAATCGGGCACTGGATGCGGAGCGTATAGTGTGTAGCGCGGAAGAGTAGGCTGTGTGAGCGCTTCTTCTACAGCATGGCGGTTATCACCACATTGCGACCACGATTGTCCCAAAATATCCAGATCGGTCGGCTCGGACGGGACTTGACTTTTCTTGAGTCGAATGAGACCTAGGCTTGCCCAAGCTGCGTGTGGTGCATGCGTATGGGTAGTCACCGCCTCCCTAACATGCCTCCAGGGTCTGGAATGCGCCTCAGCGGAGTATTCGCGACTTGTAAGAGCTACGGGCAACATGGGATTCGACGCGGCTGATTGAGACGACGCATGGGCCCAGTGGTCAATATTTCTGGGAATAATCAACGGTTAAACGAAAGGGAATATTGAGGGGACTAAGGACTAACTCGGCGATGCCTGGAGGGGCAGTCAGAGAACCACCACGATTTTCAGTGGCGGGTACGACCGCCGGCGACCATTGTTGAAGTTCAGTGGGAATGCGTGCACTAACAAAATTGTTGGGAAGAAGACACACGTGGAATCGTCCCATACGCACTAGGTGAACACCGACGGGGAGTCGATCGTAGCGGAGTTGGCGGGTGCGCTCACGGAGTAGTGCGGATCGGAGCTTGCCTTGCAACTAGGATAGTCGAGACACCTATTCAAAGACATGAGAGAGCTTCCGCAACAATGTAGAAGCTCCAACCAGTTGTCTTGCGTCATTGAAAGTGCGACGGGGGTAAGAAGTATGAATGAAAGGTATGGGAAATATTTTGGATTAAAACATTGATTCTTCACAATGGTCTTTTAAGCTCTAGGACCTGACGTGACACAGCTTGCGGCGAGTTGATAAGGAATATTTGCCGCTCCAGCTGGAGAGATCGGCATGGAGGTTCCGAATAAGTCTGATAAAAACGTGGATGCCAGAGGTCTGTAAGCATAGTGGCATGGAGGCCGGGCTTCATACTCAGGATGCAGATGCTTAAAGAAGAGGGGGAGTACACATTGACCTTCATATCGGTCTACCTCTGGCCGGAGACTCGAGAACGCGTTGCGGCAAGCTTCGGAGGTTGACACCGACCTATCGGGCCGCAGCTGCCCATCAGAAAAGCTTGCCCGAAATGGATGGATGGAGGGGAGGTCATGGCGGTGCAACATCCACTCGAAATACCCATAAGAAACAATCTGGAGACAATAATCCGAAAAGGAAATTGGTATGTTCCGTGAAGATACACGAACGGATGCTGATGTTGGCAAGATGGACTCCACCGAACCTGTCGGCGACTTGATACGCTGATTGGAAGGACCTGTGGCGGAAGAAACCGACAGAAGATGATGTGTACTTTTAGAAGCCCTTGGTAATGAAAAGCAAGGATACAGACTCGGACTCCCCACGGGAAGACACCACGGGGAAGGAGTCACGGAAGCAAAGATCTGCCAGCGGTTGATCAAAGTCGGTGCAGCACTTGCCGCATCATGTAGTGATTTGGTACGATGGCGTGTTGCCGTGCGCCGCGGTTGGTCGTTGTGAACATTATCGTGATGAAGGCAACCTTGTCCCAGTAAGGGTCACGTGATGTACATCATATCAGCACTGGATTGCATAGCAATATCACCAACGCTCTTAATCGCTTCCCTTCAATGTCTAGTAACTCGTTCCAAGCATACACGCGGGGCGCAGAGCAAGACCAGGAGGGCGATGGCGACTTGCCCACCTACGATGATCTTGCAGCCCAACACAGCCCCAATTCGCGGTGCGTGCAACCCTTGGCAGCCTCGGTGTCGGCCTAAACGCGTATGTAGATTCGGTCGGTGGAGAGGGTGGATCGAGAAAAGGTGCAGCATTCTCCCGATCAGCGAAAATGACCCTGTATGATATTGACACCAACCTAGGGCCGCAGAGCGCCATGCAGACCTCGCCCCAGAAGAACTGGCACGCCGACGTGCCCGTGGCTGGGGTGATGACCAGGAACAACCACTCGTAAGTCAACGACTCGACATCTTCAATTTCGTCTCTGAACGACGGGAGCAGGATAATCAAGTAGATAATTCGTATACCTCTGCTGCACCTGATGGGTCTCGTTCTGACCAAGCTCGTGTCGCGCCAGCTCCATTGCGTATTCGTACAGGTCGTGATCTTCCCGATCTTCCCGCCCCTTGTTCTCTGCCTGATGAGGAAATCACTGGCACTGACCCGGAGTCCCCTGATTCTTTCCAGTCCATGGATCCTCCTCCATCGCAGCCAGACCTACAAGGAACGGCTTGTGAAACAATTTTACCCACACACTTACAAATTCATCACTTTGGCTCGCGATTTCTTCCTCACTCAACGTCCCCCATCCGGTGTATCCTTCCCATCCATCGCGACCGTTTACTGCTTATTGGTACCGACAATGGCCTCTCAGTCCTAGATATGTATCCTATGGAGTGGGCGAGTGACGGTAACGTCGGGATCGTTCAAAACGGTCCTGTAGAAGCGCAAGCGCGTATAATATGGACAGGAGAAGCGTAAGTTTTATTCTAAAATCACGCGTTCGTCTCAATTTTGCTTGCTCTTTTATTTCAGAGTGTATCAAATGTCGATCCTGGAGCACGAAGATATTGGAGAAGGAACCCCGCAGGGTGTTGTCTTGGCGTTGGTTGGACCAGATCCTGCTGCACCGTCCGTTTCAAGTGGGCATCAGGAGCCATTGCGGACCTTGCGAATGTACAATCTAGCAAGTCTTACCAGCCTCGCAAAGTGGACAATCGCTCAAAGAGTTTGTGCATCACCCATTCTCTTTCTTGCTGTGTATTGACATCTGGCTCAGGGTGCAAATCCTGTGGATCTCCGCCGGGCTTCTGACTGGAACGTTCAACAAACACCTGTCAAGAAACACCGCCCCGCAAGCAGTATTACGCGAGGTTTAAAGCAGCTCATCGAGTCTCCGACCCGTACACAGCAACCCGCAGCCTCCTACGAGACCTACCTTGCTGTTCCGAATGTGAGGCGGCAAGCCACCACCGCCTCGGCTGACGCATCATGGGACGTTGTCGATGATTTGCCGTTGCGATGGGCCACAGATTTCGTACCACTTGCCGGCGCTGGCTCCCGGTTGGCCACCTCAAGCGTTATTTCGTATGCCTTGTGGCACGAAGGTGGACCTGGACCCGGCGGAGGGAGACACGGGCGACGAGCACTCCTTGCGGTGGCCACAAAATATAATATATTCTTATATGAGACCCCAAAGGGAGAAAGAGCGTTTCATTTTGTAAAGGTGACTGCTCGATTGATCTGCTTTTTCGAAATTCTTATGCAGTAATTCGCGGACAGGAATTTTACACTCCAGTCCAACCACGTCAGCTTATGTTCGCCCACCAATTGGTAGATATCTCACGAACGTCATCGTCATCCGAGAGTGCTTCACCAAGGACGGGACATGGTCACTCTCGCGCCGGATCCTCTGAATCTTCCCACAACAGCCGCACGTCTGTGTCTGCCCTCTCGCATCTCACATACAGTGCCCAAATGGCTGTCTTCGTCGTATTCGAGAAGAAAGCTGGACTCATACGTATCGCAGATGCGGCGGTGACCGAGGTCGAAATGTATGACGCCGGAAGCAACAGCGGCCACCAGAGCAGTTCCAGTTTCATGTCCACCAAAGATTCCCTCAGCGTCGGCAGCTCCGTCAGCTCCAGGCGCTCCCGCACCTCGATCGATTTCATGGCGTTCAAGGAAGCCAAAGGCACATGGATCCTCCCCTCCCTCGTCGATATACCCGCCGCGCAGCTTCCAGGCGGGGATGTTTCGCCCGAAAAATCGGTCTACGTGCTGACGAAGGGAAGGCAGACACACATCGTCCCCGCGCCGTTCCCCGCGGTCATCCACCAGGCCCCGCCGATCCACAGCGTCGTATGGTCCTCCACACCGACCGGCGTGAGCGCGCGTGTGTGCCTCGCGCCACGCACGCGGTTGCAGTCTGAGACACACCCGTTCCTCCAGCTCGTCGCGTTCGGCGAGGAGGGTATCGAGGTGGAGGAGATCCCGCTCGCGGCGCTCGTCGGGGGTACGAAAGGCAAGGGCAAGGCCGTTCCCCTCATCGTGGATCCGCGTCACGGGCAGACGTTCGTCGGGGAGACGGGGTTCCTCGCGCAGGGCGGGCACTGGCACCGGCTCCCGTCCGAGATTACGGCGCAGGCGCTGGAGCGGACGGACTCGACGGCGTCGGCACGGTCGTTTGAGAGCGTGCATACGGAAGAGGTCGTCGCGCGGCTCAAGGCGGAGGCAGGGGTGTACGGGTGGCTGAGAAAGTCGGTCGAGGACTGGCGGGTGTTTTGGGTGGGTGGAGACGCGCGCGACGTAGGCGCGTATGACGAGGAAGAGGATGGCGTCCTCGTGTAAGGGTGACTGCACCGAGGTATCCTTCTCCATCTTGTTCGCTTCCTTGAACGGTAACTTGAGCGGTGAGATGACGGAGAGTTGTTGGAGAGCACGCATGCATAAATATTTCGTAACTGATACTGTATATTACTGACACACCAAAAAAAGAAGAAAATGTCCAAAACGGCGAGGGGAGGTCCACTAATTATTATACATGCTGGCGGTACCATTGGTAACGTAGCGGATGAAGTCCATGAATGAGAGGGATCGTCAATGCAGCAAAGGAACATTGACATGTACGGGGGGGAGGGAGGGAAGAGGAAAGGGTCAGGACGAAAAATTCCCTTTATATGCGCATTACGGCGAAGATATCGACAAGTCCCCGGTCACGTCGTTACGTTTGCGCGTGTCATCATGAATTCGCACCTCTCCGACTCGACTCGTCCAACGACTGTCTGGGTTTCTGACCGACCTTGGAGTCGGGTCGAGACGACATTGGCCGCCGATCGCGGATCACGACAAACGATCGACCAGGCTCCTTCGAACTCGAGGCTACCGCGTTGCTGTCTTCTCCCACGTCATCCAGCACTAACCCATCCGAATGCCTGCGATGACGACGAATGTTGAACCAGTGCTTCTTCTTCGGCTGGCCACCATCCAGGTTGCTGGCAGCACTATCACCACGAGACCTCTTGTCCTCAGTTTCGACGAGCGGATGGAACTCGGGTTCTGTCCTTGATGCCGTGGCGATGGCAGCCAGCTCGCCGACGATGATGGCAGTTTGACTCATCGTTCTGCCCGCCGGCAACCCTGAATTGGTGAGTACAGGCATCCTCGCGACGTTGGCCACAGAGGTCGTTGGCGTCGGTGCTTCTTCTGTTTTGTGAGGCACAGCCATGGGGCTATCACTGGGGCCAGACCCTTTCCGCTCCACACTCGGAAATGTGAGCGTGGAACCTTCTTTGCCTCCCGCGATAGCATACGGAGAGTCAAAATGGGCCCGTCCACCCCCTACGCGTGAAAATCCAGAATTCGGCGTACGAGGTGAAGATTCGGCGCGATCGTACGATCCTCTCTGTCCAGGGCCGGGGAAGGGTTGCCATGCGGCCATGATGTGTGTGCTTTCGTCGTCTTCGTCACTGTCTTCCTTGTAAGGACGCAGAGCATGCTCAGGGCGGAGCACCGAAGGAGGCGGCCCAGAGTGATGCGAGGCAGCAGAACCCTTGGCCGTCTTGGCAAACGAGGCAACGGGTGGTATGAACGACCCTGAGTCGCGAACGTTATATGACTCCCTAACTTCTGGTATCTTGTAAGGTCTGCGATCGCGCCCTTCATTGCGGGAACCACAGCAGCCAAGGATGGTCAGCGCGCCGATGAGACCACTATCAACTGGGCGCCGTGATCGATCGAATCCGACCCGACCGAATACGCGAACGAGAGCCTCTGTGAATTTGACCAACAAGATGAGGAAAAAGGCAAGATAAACGAGGCACAACACGATAAGTATGCCGTAGGCAACCCAGCCACCAGCAGCCGAGCCAATAGAGATCTAGGTGAATTACAACATGAGTGACGTGTAATGAGCTATAACAGTGCTCCACCCTCACCGTTGGCGTCAATACCACAAGCAGCACGGCGACGACAATTCTAGCGACACAGAACAAGAAGCTGATGAGGCTCATGCCTGCTCCCGTGCCCCAAGGAAGCCATATGCTCGTGATCAATGCACTGACGACCTCCGATACAAGAAGCACTATGGCCTGAGTTGTCCCACTTCCTTGGCCACCCCCTATCACCACCCCATTAACTAAGTTTGACAGGAGGAGTAAACCAGAGAAAAGCTGCGACCCGGGCCGGAAGTGATTATAGAGAGGGCCGAGTGAGAGGAGAGTTCGCGTTTCATCGTAGAGCTTGGAAGTAGCTGTGCTCGAGAGTCGAAGCAACAAGAATGCAGGGAGAATAATCGAGAAAATTGCAAAGGAAAGCGCTGCAAGGGCAATAGCAGAACTCGAAGTAGCAGTGGAGAATTCGTAAACCGAGAAAACAGTGACAGGGAAATGGAATAGGGAGAGCACGCGAACGAGGTTGCCGATCAAAACGCTAGTGTGAAATGACCTAAAGTCCAGACGAAACCAGCGCCGTCGTAGCGTGGGATAGGTTGGGGTATGACCGTTTAACGAGCGACTCTCGTCAGCAACGTTATCGAGCATGTCTTTGCTTCCTGCTGAATGGCGCGGGCTGCGGCCTTTGCTCGCCGAAGTCGGAAGGCCGGTTAGAGATGATTTCCGTGAGAAAATCAAATCGATCAGCCAGATGACCAGGCTGATGATAAAGATGCCCGCCAGGATGGCAAGGAAAACGGAAAGGCATATTTCGAAGAGATTCTGAGGGTTAACTCCCACACTCCATGCAAAAGCCGCCATTCCACTCGGCGTTCCGGGCGGGAGAAGAAAGAGGGAATTGGGAATGGACGTGTTGAGGTAGAGAACGGAATTCGGGTCGCTTAATTGATCGGCGAACGTCGGCGTAGGATTGTACGACTGCACGTTGAGCGGATTCCAATGCTCAGAATTGCGTGTCAAGCTAATGTCTACAGCATTAAAAGGTTATGGTGCCGTAAACCTGTATATTGGTGAGTGGCACTTACTGTATGTAAGTGTGGCCCATGCAGTCTGGGAGAGCAATGGGTCTATGGATAGTTAGATTAAAGAACCGAAGACATTGTATGAAAAAGTGGCTTACAAATGAATGGTGGCCATTGAACGGCGACCATGGAGAGCGCGGCACACCATTGCGTATGCATGATGATATCGCGTAATGACGGAGAGCCTGGCAGTGATGAGAACATATACAACAAAGGAGGCAAGGAACGTACAGAACCTCATGAGGGCAGGGCATGTTGCTAGACGTTCACCACTGATAGCACTGGCAAGAATGAAACCGGCACTTTGTACCCGATGCCAAATGCCTGGTCCTGGTCTGCTCAAACCACGGCCCCATGCAGCAGTGATGCGGGCGATGCCAACGATGAGCCAATAAGCAATTGCTAGACCTACGGTCGCCCAGAATATGGTATGAGCGCTGCCATACGGCGAATTAAGCGGACCGGGGTCGAGTGGGGTAGTTGCAACATTCACACAGAGGATCTCTTGCTCGTTGGTATCCAATGCGCGGAGCTGAGTGTTCATGGTAGTGAAGAAGTTTTTGGAGTTGAAGGGCATGGACACGGCGAAGCCATACTGCCCGGCCTGTATAGGACAATATGTCGCGTTTGATGAGGAAAGGGTAGGGAGTGGCGAGGGTGGAGAGATGACATCGCATAGGAAATATGATCCACTGTGAGTACTGATTGTGAGCGTTGTAGTATCCATGAAGAGCGTAGCGGCTGGTGGAGACGTGAGTGAGTCGGGCGAGGAGAGTGACGAGTTACTGTACCGAGGCTTGTGTTTGAGTTGACGATGTCTGCAGCGGTGTCACCGAGGACGGTGAAATTGAGGGTCTGGAGGTCTGTCGTCTGGGAGTAGATGGTGTCGACCGACATTTTCCTGGACGCATCACCGGTGAAGCAATCATTGAAGACGAGCGTTGCAGGCTGAGCGAATGCGGTGTGTGCGAGAAAGAGGACGACGAGTGCCGCTCCCGACGACGAGAACGTTGAGGTCATCGTTGAACACGACGGGGAGAAGGACAAAACATCAAACGGAGAAAGTGTCGCCGCGCCTCTCCTCGTGTCTCTCATCACATGCCACGCCACAACACACCCCGTTTCACTACAAACGTATATGTAGATTCGCTCCGTTCTACTATCTATGGCTCTCCCACAGGGTTCCACGTCACTGCTCCACTCTCACCTTCGTCAAATGCATCAATAGTAGCCATGTCCTCCGCGTCGAGCGCGAAATCAAACACTTTCAGGTTTTCCTCAATGCGCTGAGCCGAAGTAGCCTTGGGGAGTGGCACAAGGCCTGTCTGCAGGGACCAGCGAATCAGAACCTGTGCAGGACTTTTCCCATACTAAGACGACAATCTCCGTCAGAAATCTAGCCTTTTTCCATCAATCAATCGTACCTTGGCTCCGATTTTGCGCACAACAGCATTTCTGATCCCTTTTCCCTCCGCAACGTCATTTCCACGGACCAGGGGCGTGTATGCCTGTACGACGATCCCTTTTGACTTGCAGTACGACACAATCGGGCGTTGTTGGCACCACGGGTGGAGCTGTCCACGTATGTCTGCATTGTTCGGTCCGGACACCGGGTAATGTCACTCACCTCCACCTGGTTCACGGCAGGCTTCTCTAATCCTGCATCCACGATTTCCTGGATGTGCTTCTCCGAACTAGATATAAAATATCACGCAAATATGTAGTCGAAATGTTATGACAACGCACAAGTTTGATACCCCTATGGTGCGTACGAGACCACGCGCTTTGGCTTCCAGCAAAGCCTTGTACTTTGCGAGCCTTTCATCACGTCTGCCATGGGGGGAGTGAATAAGAAAGAGGTCGTAATAATCTAAATTGCGTCAGTTGATGTCTGTAGGCTGTTCGTATAGTCAAGGACTTGCCAAAGCCAAGTTTCTTGACCGATTTCTCGACGCCCTTCAGTGTAGCCTCGTACCCGACGGTCGAACTGTAAACTTTAGAGGCTATTGCCAACCGGTCAGATTTGACAGGGGGTACGCGGATCGAGATACCACATACTGATGAAGACTTGTTCACGTGGAATACCAGAGCTTCGGACACCTGCGCCGACTTCTGCTTCATTCTGATAGTACTGTGCAGAGTCGACATGCCTAGATGCATGATCATTCCATGTGTGATCAACTTTTGGGAAGATGCTTGCCGTACCTGTATCCAGTCTTCAACGCATTTACCACGGCTCCAGTGCAGAGAGATGGTTCGATCTCGAACACGCCGAATCCGACGGTGGGCAAAGAGTAGCCTAGCACGACATCAATCAAGTCAAACGGTTGTTTCTGTCACTTTACCTGTGGACAATGTCACGGATGTTGGTACGTCTGTCATTAATATTGTGAGAGAAGAGTAGCTTGGGAATAGTCCATTGGGGAACTTTTATATCTACGAGAAAGGGAACCCCTGACTAGAGTTTCATCTTATCTCACGTGGGCTGATCCAAACAACGACAAACACACATCACAGTTCACGACCGACGCAAAACCAGTCCGCACCTCGTCAACATGCCACTCCCATGGGAAGCCCTCATTCCGTTCGGTATCACCCTTTACCTACCGCCACCACTTACACGTCGCTGATCTTAACAACTAGGCCTGCTAACCACCATGTTTGCAGCAGCCGGCACGCTCTTGAACACGTCTAAAAGGGCCCAGAGCCAAGGCAAAGTACGTCTCTCCATCAGACCCGTTCATGACCCGTCCTCAGACGCGCCTCGATCTCCAGCCCGTCCGCTACAACATCGACGCATGGGACGAAATGATGATGGACCGCGACAAACGGTTGACCGGACACATTCGCGGACAGAAGGTACGACCGACCCCATTTCTTCTCTTTTGCTCCCGAGAGCCTTGTTTTTGGATGACGAATGACGTGATCTTGTTTCCAGTCGGATCCTACTTCACCCGAGGGTTTCGACACCAGTAGTGCTTGGTACACACAGCAGACCTCGTGAACCACAATCACTCGTATCCACCATTTCCTGATTTATATACCGCTTAGACGTGCGCGCGCGCGAATGTTGCTTCGAAATACAGTCAGGCGTGTGCTTGCACCACTCTTGCCCCGCAATACCATGCCGCATTGCATGGATCCCACGAGTGCTAGCAGAGCTCGATTGTGTTACTGTCTTCGAGGGGTTTGGTCGGAAATCCAGTTCTATGGATAGTTCCAGATGGAAATTCAGGTTTGGTGTCTTGCCTTTCAGCAACCCGGTTGACAGTCAGAAAGCTCAGTTTCACCCGAGGACACCCGCAGTATCCACGACACACCCTCAATCATACTACCTGGTTGTCGCTCCCTTTGCATGTGTGGACTTAGATTAAGTAACCTCTTAGTTCTCGCTTGAGCCAACGCCAAGTCTGTCCCATACCTTACTATCATTCACCAACGTGCATTGCAAGAGGACGCATAAGAGTTGCGCCTCGTGAGATGAGTTGAATTGGGGATTTAGATGTGATCCCGTCAGTTGTTCTCATTCGGAGGCAAGTTTAGCTGCCACAAGTGATGACGAATACTTCAGTGCTCCAACAAAATGCTTCCAAGTTGTGATTCCATGTACAATGCATCTCTTGCAATGCACACTAACAGTACATCTACAAATATCCTGCTATTATTCCACCTTGATCATCCACTGAGCCTCTATCCGCCCATTTTGAGATCGATACCCCTGCTCGCATACTAATATAGTTCACCTGACCCTCGTCCTCACCCGAACAGCATACTCGCAGCGACGTCCACGTTTCCGCCACTAGCATTCAACAATTGGATAGCTTGTTCTCTCGACGCTCCAAGACCAAGGAGTGCCTGAACATCGCTTTCGGGATATCTTGCGCCAGTACCTGCTGGCCCCCCAGCCGGTGCACTACTCAGGGTATGACCTGCTCCAGGAAACCTTGGCCTCGATCCAGGATTGTGTGACACAGACGATCCTTCTCTCGGCGGGGACGACGACGACGAGCCAGAGGTAGAGGCGGTGGGGACAGTCGGTCCGTCCACGTCCACCCCCGCGTCCAAGATACGCGCCTTCTCTGGGAGCTGGTGTTCGGCCAAAAACGCCACTTCGCGTCCTTGGATGCGGAGGACGCTTTTCTGGAGGTCTATGCAAGCTTGATGGGCCTTGAGCATGTCGAGTCCGAGCAAGAGGTCGACGTCCCGTCCCTAAAGTACGTCGTCGAGGTAGACAAGGGGCACGGTTATTGCCGGATGGCGATGGGTGAACGAGTGTGGCACTCACCTCCATGACGGTGAAGGAACACGGTAGGAAGAGATCAGCCAGTTTTAGTTGCGCACTGTGTACCCTTCCAAGGATCTTGGCAGTTCCTACACCTCGAGCAATACCAGCGAATCGTTTGTCCACGAGGCGCATGATCCTACATGTTTCGGTGAGCGAGTATAGTTGGGGTCGGGGTGTGCAATCTGCACGTACCCGCATGCTTCCGCACATTCTGGACTCACTGGTAGCAAAGAAACGAGTGTTAGTTTGACAAGCATACGATTGGACGTCAGAGTTTCGATCAACTCACTTATCGTGCTTTGTGCACCGCTGTCCACGAACGCCTTCACGGGATGCGAATTCACCTCGACCGGAACGCTATCAATGCCCTTTCACATTAGCAATCCCCTCGACGCCTCCCCAACCCCTTGCGCGCCGACACGGAAGACGAACGTCAACAAAGAAGGATCAACTCACTAAAGCATGTTCACCCTCCCGAACGCCTCAGGACTGTACTCGAGCGCATGTTCCATGTTCTCCATGATAGCCTCTTGTCTTATAGCTTCTTCGATCTTTCGCTGTGCCTCGATGTCGAACGGATCGGCGTTGAACGCCTCGATCGCGCGTCGCCGCTCCAGTTCTGCGGTAACGTGTTGTTCTTGCATTTGCCGCATCAGCGTGGCGAATCGCGCGGGGTAATGTTCGACCGCATCTGCCAGCTCGGGTTGGGCCTGTCATGTCGCGAGGTCAACGCTCGGGGGCGGATGGAGGTGGAGAAAAGAACGCACCTGTCGAAGTTGGGCCAACAGCTCCGGATTGCCCAATATCTGCAGTCGCATCATCTCCGCATCCTGTGGCGCTTCTCTACGAGAAATGAATGACGTTTGAGTTGGCGGAAGTATACGCGACGCAGGGAGGCGTGAGTCAAAGAAAGTACACGTGTGAACGGGGGGTACAAGTAAAGACCCACCTCCCGCTGGGACCTGCAGGTCTTCGCCTGAACAACAGCATAGCATCGTCAGACACACCGAGTTCTCTCATCGTCGCCGCCGGCCGACTGAGTTCGCGTCCGTGTAGCAAGATAGCCTGCTCGGATACGGGTACGCCGGACTGTGTGCATTGGATAAAGAGGGGGATCCATGGAGATGTGGACGGTGGCTCACCTCGGCCTCGAGAAGTGCCTGGACGTCTTGGAGCTGCATGTTCGGGTCTATCTCTATGAAGAAGCTATCGCCCCCGTCGTTGACGAATGTGATTCGCATGGTTACAATCGGATACTCTTTATGTGAGATAGGCTCGGAGGGTGATTGGTCTGTAGATAATCGGGGGACAAGGTCGAGAAGGATTAGATGAGCTTAAAGTGCTTGATCAGGAAGGTGTCGTAGATCGCTTTGATTGCTGCAACTAGGCTTCGAATGGGGTTGATTTATACTTATACCTCACAGACCCTGAACACGCAAGCCGTCCACGAAAGACCCGGAATTCAGTAGAAGTACATGACGCGTCGGCAAAGCCAACATCTCAGTCAGCAACCGCCCACAAGTATCCACAACCGCCCACAGGCACAGCATGGCGCAGTGACAATTACAGCATATGACAATACACAGGAAATCAAGCCATCTATTGTCGAATTCCTCGCCCACCAAATCTACTTCTCGCAACAGAGCTGTGATAGAAGTAAACATACAGAGCACCACAAACACGGAACGAGTAACTCACAACCTTGATCCTGTCCCGCGCATGTTGGACATCAATGCGCTCTCCAGAGCAGAGGCAGACAAGCTCGCATCTACAATGGGCATTTGCATGAGTGGGCCCTCGTTGTGCAGCCAGAACACTCAAGTGCTTACCACTCAGATCACTGAAACTGCTTGCCGAACTGCCATGATTGCTTTCGCCCTCGCTCACACCCGCAGTTCCTAGCGCACCGAATCCTTGACGTGTGTGAGCATGGCCCCTTGCATTCCGCACGGACACCGCAGGCGGAGAGCTAGACTTGGTTGGCGAGACGTGCCGCTGCATCGGGGAACCTGCGAGCGATTGTGGTTGAGAGTTCGGGTGGAGGTGAGACGGTGCTTGCGTTTGAGGTTGACTTGAAGCATGAGAATAATCAAGGGGAACGGAGGCACGATGGTGCGCCGGTGGTGGCGAAGGAGAAGATATGGAAGGTGATGGGATAGACGGAACCGACCCTTGAGGCGAAGATGCACTCGACACGCTCGCACTGTGATCCCTATTTCGCGCAGCACTCGTAAGATCTGCAAACTGAACGTCCAGTCCCGTATACTCGTCGAACCTGAGTTTACTCGGCGAACGCGGTGTGGCACCATTCTCACCAGTGTGCGCGGGCGCCGCAACGGTCGACGTGGGGAATGGCGGACGGCCACGGATGATCTCTTCTTGTCTCGGATTCTCGCGTTTCTTGCCCTTATCAGGAGACATGGGTGATCTCACGAACCCCAGTCTCTCGCTCGTCATCATCCTCTGCAGCTGCGCGAGCTTCTTATCCAGGTGCTCCTGCTCCTCGGCCTGCCTCTCCATCTCCTCCTCCTTTCTCTGTGCCAGTTCCTCCTCGTCACTTGATTCGCTCTCAGCTTCGTCAGAGAACGGGGAAGCCGCGCGGGGTGGCGCAGACAGTGGACCCACGAAGCGGTTGGTACCCTGCAGTGTGGCAGTGGACGAAGAGCCAGGCGTTGGGTGTCCCTGTCCTCCGCGATGTTTGGACGGCGACTTGTGCGTCAGCGAGTTTAAGCGCGCTCTCACACCCAGCGGCGTGGACATCCTCTGGCTCACAGAGAGCCGCCGTGCGCCGGCGCCCGCGAGCTTGGAAGGGGGAATCTTGATGGACAATGGGTGAGAAGAAGGAATGATGGGCGTCGCATCTGCTGAGCGAGGGGTTGGGATAGCAGGGGTGGACGGCGCGGCGGGGAAGGGGGCGGCGGCGGATGCGGGGGTCGAGGGGACGCCCCGGATGTCTTGCAACCCCCGAAGGTCCTCCTCGTATCGAGCCTGTGCACGGTAGAGGAGATAGGGTAAGGGCACTTCTAGATGGGCTGCAAGGCCCTTCCCTGTGTACGGTTGTTCGATGAGTGGGACAGGGAGTGTGAGAGAGAACGCACAGTCTGTACCGCCGTTATCGCTCGCCCGGCTAAGCGCAATGACTTCCCAGAGAATATTTGCCTTATCGGCGTTCCATTCTATCTGAGCGGGGTTGCTGCGTTCAGTTTAGCGAATTGCGACAGAAGCAGGACACGTACGTGGGGAGGGTTTGGGTGTGGTTCGTCAGGTCTGTTGTATGGAAGCTGCACCACGACGCGTACCCGGGGAGGCGTAGGCATTGGCGCGTTCCTGTAGAGATGGGCGTGGGCGTTGACGCTGTCGCACACGATGACGAGCTGGCAAGGTTACTTGGTCAGGGTTTGCTGTCAAGCCAAGGTTTATTACCGGATTCGTACATCTCCCCTCAAACTTAACCGCCATGTCCGTTAATGACCCGACCTTCCTCGACGTTGAGGACGACGAACAACGTCAGAAGCGAATCGGTTCGCTGCATTCTACCCAGTCTATCTACCATAGCACCTTAGCAGTACTACCCTCCCCCAGGCATTCTTCTCGAGCGACTGAACACCACGACGCCCTCGAGGAGCTCGACAATGCCCGCTCCCCCCAACATCGGACACGAACCCTCACCAGGTCCAGTCGAACCTCCCACTGAACGTACGACCCATCCCACTGCTTCCGTGCATCCCCGATGATCCATAGCACCTCCCACAGTGCTATCACGCGTACAAGCATTCCTCCCTGCCATCTCTGCCGCGAACGAGGCACTCTCTCAGAGGAACCCCGCGGACATTGACATTGAGAATGTCGCTGGGGACGAAGCACAGTACATCGAGATGGTACGTTCACTTCATTTCTCGTCCACCCCGGCCGCTCGCCGAGTCGTGGATGACACCTGGGCCTCCCATCGCTCACGAACCCTCTCAGAACCTCGGACTGGGCATCTTCGAGGCAAAACGTCGTCCAGAGACAGGATCACGCTCGCCCCATTCCTCCGACGCAGAGTCGACCTCGGATGGTACCTCAGAGTCCGAATCGGATCCTGAGGTGTCCATCTCGAGCTCGGATGATTCTGAGCCTGATTCATCTTTCGATGACGACTATGGCGACTCGGATGTAGGTTCGCAGTCGGGATCGTCGGTTGACATGGAACCCGTTTCTTCCCGTCGTATCAAACCGCTTCCGAGACGTGTTTCCCAGCAACCAAAGCTCGAGGTGTGAACTCGCATCAAATATCCAACATGGCTGCGGACGTTGCATGAGCCTTTCTACGGGCTTTTCTTACCGTCGATGAACCTACTATGGTCGCCCGATGTGTTCGATGGTCGTGCAGGAGTTCTTTGGACAGGCTGGAACCTGACCAGCATCACAGAATCTGAAAGTTACAATATTACGCAGCAAGCTCGCATCTTTCTATATATACCGCATCTCTGAAGTATTACTTACATAAATAGCGGGTCAACTATATACGGTTTACACCAGAAAGATCGTTCATATAGTACAAGACAAAAGAAAACAAGGAAAGGGAATCGAGAGAACGAACGAAGTGTCTGGACTCGACATAAACCAGCCCTATCATGGCCCCGCCGCCATGAACGTCGACCAAAAGTCACTGTCGAAAAATATATCGGAATTCATAAAGTAATTCGGATCGTTCATCGGGAGGTTGGGAAAGGAGTACTGAGGGTCTATCGGGCCGGGGCCGAAGCTGCCTCCCGTATTCATGCTCGCGGCTGAGCTCCCAGCTGCATATCCATCCGTACCCACTCCATTCGACATGGCTGCACTCCTACTCGACGGACCATACTCTGTAAAGTGCTGCACGATCGGCTTTGAGAACGATTTCGGCTCCGGTTCTGATCCTTCGCATTTTTTCCTGAAGGAGTGCACGCCTGCCTTGATGAGCCGGGCGCACTTGGCGGCAAAGTGGTCTGATGAACAGGCGACGTGCGACAGCGTCTCGATGGTCCTGGCCAGGATCGAGTCCGAAGACCCAGGCATTTGTTGACCAACGTTCTCGAGCACGCTCCATTTCGACAGGAGGACGAAGACGGCGGCCAATGTGACCATGCTGAACAAGTTGTCAGGAGCAGTGCTCATCAATGCGAGCTCGGTTCGCGAGATGATCATGACCAGTATTGCTTCGCTGAGGACGAGCGCCTGGTGCCCCCAACTTTTTGCAAGATTGACACCGCTGAGCTGGGCAGCGATAAACCAAGGAACGCCTTGGTTGTCGGTTTTGCTGAACGCGATCTTGGTTTCCATGAGCGCGTGCACGAGTACGATGAGTCGACATGACTTGCAGTAAACCTGAAGCATGTAAAAGTAGAAGATTTCGTGTTCTGCTAGAACTGGATGTTAGGGTCAGGACTACTCGTTCATATAAAGTCGCAGCACTAGGGGTATGTGACGAAAGACAATAAACTGAAAGCGTACCTGCAATCGGGAAGATGAGACGTTCAACAACGTCCATGTAACCGAAAAAGTCGACTACCGCCTTGTAGAAGGCACCCAGCTCTTCAGGGGACCGCAGTCGTGTCGAAAGTCCTTGTCGGGTATTGGCGAAAAGTTGGCAGAGAAGAGACAGTCTGAAGTCTCTCGTTGAGCCAATGGTAGCGTATGAGGTCGCATCGAGGGCTTCGTGCATCAGACTTCGGCAGTCTGAGATGGGCTCCCGGCCAGTGCCAGCACAGAGACTTCAAAACCACAATAAATCAGCTTACCGTAAACATAAATAGTATCGACCTACATTGACTCGACGGTATTGAGAGCAAACCACTGGAATTGGGTGAAACTCAGTCAATTCATGTTTAGACACCGATCGGGGTGAACGCACTAGTCGTGCTTTATCGAGTGCTTCACTGAGTTCTGCGCTTGGGGGTTCGTTCGGCTTCTTTTGATTACGAAGCGTCTGAGCATATACCATAGCTTCGCTCAGGCGAAGATTCATAGCCATGCTGACTGCCGTTGCAGCTATGAGTCTTCCATCACGGGGTTCTTTTGGTGTTATATCGCCGATAGGCTCCCACAAAGAGATGATAAGGATGGCATGAATCGCGTCGGTGGAAGGGAGTGGATTGAACGATTGCTGTAGGATGACTTCGTCCGCTAAGCGGTAAAGTTGGGGAGCGACGATTGAGCGTATTGAGGGTTCCAAATGTCGAGAGGCGACACAGCATTGGGCAAGGCGAAGTAAGGGACCGTCACTGCGGCTACCAGGCTGTAAGCTTAGCCAAGGACTGTAACGTTCCTCGAATCTGAAAACGACGCGTTTAATGAAAAAAACGCTGAACACGTGGTTGATACACACATGTCAACCAAATATTTGATCTGCTCACGGCCCAGAACACGGAGGAGTGTCTGATCGACTTTGTTTCGAGAGGGTTCTACGGTGTTTGTTCCACTTCGCGTCAGTGCTTGTATGGCAAGTATAGGAACCATGGTGCTTTCAAAACCGCCAAGTTTCAAGAAACCCCATGGAGAGTGTTTTTCGGGCAGGAGACGCTCCGGGTGCAGTAACTCGACTTCATCCACGTTGTACGGTGGTGCCCTGAACGGTGGTAAAGTATCTGAGAGTGGATCCCCCCAAACCTTGTGGTGCAACCTCGTGTCATCGAGTAGAACATCCTGTGCTTTCTTAGGAAGCTGTACGGAGGATCTGCGATCGATAGAGGGTTGAGCTGGGCCTTCGGATTGTTGACCACGTGCAGTAGAAGGTGAAGGAGATTGTCCAGAACCGTCCTCGAATGAACAAGAGAGACTGAGTACTTTGCAGCGGTGGCATTGAGCGCCAGAGTTGTCGCCATCAAGCATCTCGCACCGTGTTTTGTGCTTCCGGCATGATAGGCAAGCTTGTGCGGCTTTTGCTCGTTTGGAGGGTGCTGGACGTGGAGAGTGAGCGCGTTTGGAACCGACTACGGGCTCATTCATGTCTCTGCCAGTCAGGTGAGGGTGAAGATGAAAGAGAGCTTTGGTAGCTCGAATCTTGACCACGCGACGGCAAGTCACAACGGCAAGCTTATTGCACCCGCTTCAAAGTCAGCGAGCAGAACTTTATACTTTGCGACGATCTTCGACGAAGCATCCACTGCGAACTTGTTCGCTCACGGTCGTAGAGTCGCTCACCACCTCAATGTCGGCCACAACGAGCCCACCACAACTTCGTCTGACCAGCGATGAGTCGTCGAGGGCTTTGAATTTCGCCGGAACAGGCGGAGATGAGTCAAATTGCTGACGCGAACCTGTGCGTTTTTCCGAATAGCGACCCTTGCCTGATGGTCCTGTATCGAGGGTCTCTGAGTCATTGTCACTGGTCGCTGGTGGTGAATGGTGGGAATACCAAGGCAAGGCTAAGCCGTTCCATGTGATATGTGGCTCGTTATCGTAACCCATCATAACCCGATTCTAGACGTTGCCTGAGTCTTCTTCTCTAGGAGCGAATTCCGCCACGGATAGCGATCATGGGTCGAAGTGAGTCGTTTCATTAGGAAAAAAGCAGAGGGAATGATGGTCAAGGCACCAGAGCTACTCTGAAACAGCTGGTCTTTATCAGATCTCCAGCGCCCTGCTGTGGGAACTTGCGAATCCAATAATAAAGTTCACTATGTATCAGGAATTTCCCTCTCTGAGCCCTTCGGCGTCACGGTACTCTGTAGTCGGCCACACACCATGACAAGCAAGGGGAAGAAGACCACGCTCACCCTTCGCTTACACTTGGCGGCCCTCCGTGCATACCTGTGTACGCCACCACCACCATCAATTCTCACACTACTCCTGTACGGGATGCTGTAATCGCAGTATGCGCAGCTGGTTCGTCTGTTATACGGTGTGCTCCTCATTCCTAAAGTCAAGTCGAACCATGCGGGCTGCGGAGTACATAACACCATACTGAACGACCGTGACACTCTGTGGGTTCACAAGAACTTCCCTTCACGTGACCCTCTCAGCGATGGGCCAGTGGTTCAACCAAAGGTTGCAATTCACATTCAGAACAGCATTTCATGGTAAGGTGTTCGAGAATTGTGTAATTCTGGTTCCGTTCAGCGTCGTTTGGGCAATGGTTATTGATCTCTTTGTGTGAGCAGCCCAGATCCGATTGATCAGCGACTGGACTCCGCCAAACGTGTCCCCAGGAACGTTCCGATACTGTAAAATCATTCCTGTCTCTAAGGTTCTAGTACAAGGTGTTCAATACTGTGCACCTTTGGTGCCCTACTCCTTGTATCCACGAGAACGATTCGGATTTTGAGGAGTCGGAGGTATGTTCCCGCCGTGTTTTTATGCCGCTTTAAATTGGGTGTGGCGCAGATCAGACTCCTCGCAGGCTCGCCCGCACAAACTCAGAGAGGAAGGCTCATCCATTTCGGTTCGGAGTGATCCATTTCCGACCAACCAGATTCTCACATTGTCGTCTCCTGTTAATGAATTGATTTTTCCACACACCATCGATTGAGTGTTTCTTTTTCCCTTTGCCGCTATATCCGTGCCGACGTACTAGCACCGCTACATCTCGTCACTTCCATTTTCGCAAACAGTTGTCCTCCAGCAGATAATTTTGACGGAGCAAACAAGGGCATAGCAAGTCAGCCCCCAAGGCATGTAAAATTACCCCCCTCAGTCTTACTTGCCCATCCGATCCAGTTAGAGGTCTCCTACCTCGCCACGTTCCTCCAACCGTCTTCGCGACTACCGCCGATTCTGATTTTGCTAACCAGTGCTGACTGTATTGTCAAGTGCTACGACACACCATCACTCCTTCCGTGGCTAGCTTATTCCTGTGAGGATTACTTCCGATCCTGTCCCCATTGGGCGTCTTTCACTCCGTGACAGCCCCGTCAATCCCAGTTCTAAAAGAAGGATAGCCTTGGCTCTGCCAGTGTCTCTCCAAACGCACTAGAACTTTCTGATGGACCGCGTCATATCTTGTGCCTGTTTGACTACCCGAACAGTAAGATCGTGACTTCTGTACGTTAAAACTTTGATTTAGCGCCCGATATTACACCGCGGTTTAGCAGAAAGACTCCTCGCCATACTAGTATCAAAAGATCTAACTCAGCTGGGTGGTTGGGAACGCTGCGCATAACTGGCGCTGGCTCTTTTCTGGTGCAATAGGTCGGTTACAGTCTACTCATACAGAATGCAGATATTTCTGTTAAGGAACAATCCACAGCGCATTGATGTCGATGGCTTGTCTCTGGGGCAGCAGTGTAGACTCTAGAGAACGTGGTGGGAAAACTCGGGGTGTCAGCACGGTGCCAGAGTATGCGAACGGTACGGGTTCAGAGATTTTCATGAGTTTACGGAATAACGGAGCGCCGATAACATGAGACGAAATGACGGAATACTCTGTCGAACACAAGTTACAGTTTACCCAGCGCTAATGCTTAATGCTTAATGGCTCGCGGTGCAGTGGCGTCGCCGAGCGCTGAACTACGATAGATGCCAAATATGGACACACGATGTGTCCGAGTCGCTGGGCGTCAATGTTGGTCTCCGAGTCCGGAATCACTTGGTAGGCCCAGAGGTCTAATCCTTCGAAATTCTAACACATCTCAGGGAATGTAAGTATACGACATCGCACTCGCAACCAGAATTTGAGTTTCTACAGCTCTAGCTGCTTTGTCGGCGAGTTATGAATCCAGGTACCATCCACGAGGTGACGAGATGCACTCTCACCCTGGGCAATTGCTCCCTGTGGCTGCGGTCTCGTCCGTTCCGCATCCGGGCGAAGCTATGCAAGGTTCTAAAGCCTCTGAAACGAAGTACATACACGTCGTCATGGGACCTCGTGTTCCACAGGCGTTCGAGCCCCCATGGACTTTTCATCGGTGGCCTAGATGTGTCTACATGTTCGCATATACACGCTCGTACTCCCATCGCTAATATTGCTATCACCGAACAAATCCGAGGAAACTGCGCGGCAGACATGTTGAATCCTCTGAACATGTTCATTCGCGCCTCTGGGTCCATTTCCCTTGTGCAAACCCGAACTGGCCTTGCTGCTTGAACAATATTTCCTGCACCATTAGGCGATTACCTTGGCAGTAAAGGGGAGGTATTTCTGGTGTCTCCATCCAATATTTCCGCTTCGGAATTCACTCGCGATCTGCCCCTGGTCTTTGTGTCCATGCTCCAGCCTCCATCAGGAAGCTCTCACAAGCAAGGTCGAACGAACCTCTGCCTCGGTTACACCCCGCTCTCTAATTTCTTTACTGTTGAGATATTGATGGTCGATAGTTGGAGTTACCCCTAGTCATCGAACCGTGCTAAATGTAACCGTTGTCTGAATCCCGATACCCCCATCTGTCCTCCATTTACTAGTCACTAGTTCAGAGCGTGGTTGTATCATCGTAATGATCGCTGGACGAGGTAAAAAAACAAGCCCGAATATCTGCACGAGTGGACAAGGGCGAGCAGACGGCTTTTCCACCGAGTAGTGGTTGATTAGCCCCAGAATATGACCGTGGTAGATGCGGTGTTGATGCGGTGTCTGAAACTGTATATCAGGGACAACCGGCAAGATCTCGACAATGTCTTTACACAATTTCAACGCATCTTCGTTCCCCACCCTCCACATATGGAGACCGAATTAGACGACAATGCTGCAGAACTGGCAGCGGAGATGGAGGTCTTTGTGTCTGGACTCATGATGCAACCAAAGCGAGAGCAGGTTGCCTCGGAAATCGGCGGTGAGTAACTTTGTTTTTCTTTACTCGGTTCTGTATCGCGCTCTCTCAACGTATGCATTACATGCTTTCTTTGCAGTGTTGCAGTCCATCTATGGAGACAACGCGATCCATCTCTGGCATGGTTCAAGAGTAGGGAGGCCCGACCATACTACGGAGGGGACATCTCAAAGTAACGGAATAGACACCATTCGCTATGTGGTTTCACTAAAGTTAGTGAGTCCGTTCGTTCTTATTGCTTCAATGCCTGTTTTCCTTCTCACTTACCACCCTATCCATCTCGCGGTATCTCTTCGCCACCGTTATTAGTCTTCCATCCCATGAAGACGTATCTATCCGCGTCCTCGTTTCTCTACCTCCTTCATACCCCGCCGAAAGCCCACCCCAGCTGCAACTCCTCTCCCGTTACATCGGTGCTTTTGGCGTTGACTCAGCTCTCTTTGGGTCGATATTGCGCACTTTCATATCTAAATCCGCGGTTGAGTGGTCCCACGATACCGTCTGCGTCTTTGATGGACTTCAGAGCGTCCTTGAACGATGCGAATCATGGTACGAAGTCAAACTTAACAGAGAAAAAGTGGGGGAGCTACGAGAGGACGCTTCGGGACATGATTCAGCACCACAAGATACGGCGGAGTTGGCGACAGAGGACGGTGAGGGATTAGGGAGGGTGTCGCGGCCAACGCCAGCTCTCCAGGATGTGGCACTGCCGGAGGGAATCAAGCTTATCGAAGCTGAGCCGCTCGTGGACCGGAAGAGCGTGTTTGTAGGGCGGGCGTGTCGGATATCACATCCGTCGCAGGTTCGTTGTGTACTGTCTTTTTCTGACGGAGGATCGCCTCGCCTGCTGATGGAACTTGCTGGTCCAGGTCCCGCTGATACTGAACCACTTGATGTCTGATCGATACATTGCTCGTGCGGCACATCCGACCATCAACGCCTGGCGCTGTCAAGTCGGAAACGTGCTCCATCAAGGTGGGTGGTTCTATCCACTTGCGACGTGGACGTAAGCTAAGTAGGAGAACAATAGACAACGATGACGACGGTGAGACGGCTGCAGGGAATCGGCTCGCACATTTGTTGTCCATACTGGTGAGAGACTTACGTGAACCGGAGTGTTTGGCGTGTGTGTCTGATGTAACTTGGACGTTTAATAGGAGATCAACGACGTGCTCGTCGTCGTTACGAGGTGGTTTGGAGGGATCCAGCTTGGACCTGATCGGTTCAAACACATCAATCACGCGGCACGGAATGCGCTCGAGATGGGTGGCTTCTTAGACCAAGTAGAGGGAAGCAAGAGTGGAGCCAGGGGACGAAAACGCTAAGCTAGGTAGTACTTGTATTAGAGCAAATCGTAGAGCATGATTGGGTACCGTGTAGAGCTGGAATGCAAATCCGGACGGTCAGCTGGACTTGTCCTGGGAAGACTACCACCTGACTCTATATTCCCGACCTCGTTCGACCGAAATGGTACCGCTCCGACACCTTCCCTTATCGATATCTTTCAGGGTCCTTGCACCAAGGACGCTGTCGTTAGCGAACCGTCGGAGGCCGACGTTGTGGTACAGAATGGCAAGCACCTCCAACGCCAGCGTCGTACGTCCCCGCGTCGAATCGAGTCGTTCACACGATTGATACTTCACTCGTTGCTTCCAGTGGGGACTCAAGGATCCAACGCTGATCAAGACGCAGGGGTACATTGACGGAAAATGGCTCGACGCAATTGGGGGAGAGAGGATCCTTGTGACGAGTCAGTACCGTGGCTTTCCCCTCAACTTCATTCTGTACACGAACGGACACCTGGATACTCATATATGGTTCGTCTTCTATCGTTGCAGACCCTGCAACCGACGAAGAGCTAGGCACGGTCCCTGAGATGGGCCTCGAGGAGACCAAGGTAGCGATTACAGCAGCCGCAAAAGCGTTTCAAACGTGGGGAAAGACGACCGCCAAGGTCAGCTCTCTGAGTCTTCTGGAGAAGAGGACACACTTTGAAAGTGTCTTTCGTTGTCTGGAAATAGCATCGACACGACATTCTCATGAAGTTCTTTACACTGGTGCAAGAACACCACGAGGACTTGGCCCGCATAATCGTACGTCGTATTTCTTGGTTGAGTGTGATTGACGTTCATGTGTTGTAGACGTTGGAGAACGGAAAGACGTTGACAGAAGCCAAGGTTTGCCGGTCTTTTTGCAGTTTCGTGCTCGTATCTCAATGCGGGTTAGGGTGAGAACGTTTACAGTGCCTCTTTCATAGAGGTAAGTGGCATATATGCAGGTTGTGTCCATGACTAAGTCGATCTCGCAGTGGTTTGGTGAGTACCTTTGTCTGCTCTGCTGGCCAAGACACGAAAAGTGAATCGGTGTCGTACAGCCGAAGAGGCCGTTCGTACATATGGTGGTAAGCACTCATGGAGCTGGGTAGCTCGGACGTATGCGTTACCTTTTCGCAGAACAAATACCGTCACCGCTTTCCAATGTACGAAACGTCGTGATTAAACAACCTGTTGGTAAGTGCAAGTCGTATTCTTCCTGGTCCCTCACTGCTCACCTGTGTTCGATAGGTGTTGTGTAGGTGTTGGTCTCGCCGTTTAACATCGGACGTGCTTCATTGTCGAGCCAGGTCGATCCTCACACCGTGGAACTTCCCTTCTGCGATGATCACCCGAAAGCTTGGGGCAGCGCTCGCCGCAGGCTGCACGGCAGTCATCAAACCCCCACCTGAGACTCCTTTCTCTGCGCTTGCGCTCGCCGAAGTAAGTATATCTGCCTCAACAATTGTACATAACCATAGAATGGCCGTTTATTTAGCTCTCTCGACGTGCGGGAATACCCGACGGCGTCATCAACATGGTCACGACCCAAAAGAACGTTCAAGAGGTCGGTCGCGAGATGTGCGAAAGCAAGGTCGTCCGGAAGGTCTCATTTACGGGCTCGACGGCCGTTGCCAAGTCGTTGTATAGCATGTCCGCTTCGACGTTAAAGAAGTGTGTCTTCTTCTCACTTCTTCTATTCGTGGGCTTTCACTCACTCGGTGAAAAGAATATCCATAGAAGCTGGCGGAAACGCGCCTTTCATTGTCTTTGACGACGCCGATATTGACAAGGCCGTTGAAGGTAGTATTCGAATTTCTCGTTGGTTCTAAGTCTTGTCCGTTCATGGTGTTTCATCCAGGTGCCATCATATGCAAATTCCGTGGATCGGGGCAGACGTGTGTCTGTGCTAACCGCATCTACGTTCAATCGTCTGTATATGCCGACTTTGCCTCTCGACTCGCCGAAAAAGTGGCTGCATTCAAGATCGGGAATGGACTCGACGAAACGACGTACGTCCTTTCGCTTGTGCCAATGCTAGAACATGCATGACGCCCACGCGCACAGGACACATGGACCACTCATTCACGAGCGCGCTGTCTCCAAAGTTGCGCGACACGTCGACGACGCCATCGCCCTCGGCGCCAGCATCCTCGTCGGCGGCCACGCCTCCGACGCGACGCAGTCCAAACGCGTCGGCTCCTTCTACCCGCCTACCGTCCTCTCCGACGTGTCCCCGACCGCCCAGCTCACGCACGAAGAGACGTTTGGCCCGATCGCTGCGCTGATCAAGTTTGACACCGAGGAAGAGGTGATCGCGATGGCCAACGACGCCGACGCCGGATTGGCGGGCTACTTTTTCAGCCGGGACGTGGGACGGGTGTGGCGCGTCGCGGAGGCGCTCGAGGTGGGGATGGTAGGGACGAACACGGGGCTGATCAGTAACGCGAGCGTACCGTTTGGAGGGATAAAGCAGAGTGGGCTCGGTGAGTCTTTAGTGTCTCGGTTTTCATTCTTTTGGATGCTCATGGTCGGTGTTCCCATAGGACGAGAGGGTGGACATGGGATCGAAGAGTATCTAAACCAAAAGTTGATCGCCTTTGGTGGGCTTTGATGCCGATTTGGAATCACGAACGTTGTGAGATGTAGCGAAAAGAAAGGACCTGCTTTCCCGGTTTTATGTTGTATCATCATCACCTGCTCCCGTGCAAATTTTGTTTCTTTTCAAGCCAACGGTCATAGATACAGAACGAGCAACAGGTGGGTAGAATGGTAGGCAGGTGCTCGTCGTACAACCTTTCGACATCGCAAAAGTGGTCAGTTCATGAAGAACTTTATATATTTTTTGCATCCATGTAGCGCATGCAAACGTCACCTTGGCAAAAGGACCTATATACCAGTATGCTGGTGGAATCCTAAAGAACGAGGGACCGTTGGCGTTCTACAAGGTCTTGAATGAACCAAAGAGACACATCTGACAACTTTTTAGGGCACGCTCATACCTTTACTAGTACATATATAGGTATCAGGCTCTGCGCGCATGGTTGCCTGACTTGGAACCAGATCCGATGGCCTTTGCGAATATATCTCGATGGCATGATGTGCTCAACTGAACCGGAGACGAATCCATTCAACGCAAGACCAGCAGCAACACCCGACACAAACAATTGCCAGTGTCCTGCATCGAGTGTTTTGCCTCCCTCACCCTCTTTCCCGTTAGCTAGATTGTATGCTGCGAAAACTCTCTTCGTGTATTTCAATGCATCGAACTGTATCGATACGATACATCGGAAAGTTGCCTTAAACTAATGTACAACATGGTACAAATCGTCATGCTGCGTTTGGTGGCAGCGTTACGTTGGTATCGTTACGTTGGTATTTACAGCTGGAGATTCACGTCAATGACAAAACCATCAAAGGAACGACGAATACGCACAGCCATTGTTGTGAGAACATGCTTGACTCAAAGATGCCCTTGTTCCAGGACCACGATAGACGTGTCTGGTTCGCCTTCCAACTCCGCGATCAACGCCGAAATTGGCTCAGCCGCCAACCCCATGATCAACTCGGTATGTGGTACAGCTCCCGACACCTCGATTGGCGCGTTTGTTGTAGGGAGCGCTGCATCCGTTCTGGTGTAGTCTTCCAGCAAATGTCAATAATCGATGTGTGGACAAACTGTCAACATACCTTCGTCTCCAAGTACAGGGACTTGGCTGCTTCGCAATTGCAAAAGGTCTTCGCATCGCGATAGTTTGCGAACTGTTTGGACGGGTTCCAGGTCCCCGTGCAGTTTCCAAGACGGCCTTGCTCTTACTTTAAACTGCCATCGACGGATCAACAAACATGAAAGAAAGTGATGTACGGACTGGTCGAATCTATGTTTCGCATCTTGCGCAAAGTCGCGGTTCTCTTCGTCCATTGAAGCTATCCTGACCATTTCGGAAAGAGTAATACCGAGAAGGAACTCCCCTTGGGCGAGGGCCGATGGCTTAGGCGAGGACGTTGGGAAGGCTGTGGCCGGAGAGTTCTGATGATCTGCCAAGGTACGTTCGTGAGCGAGATAGGTGTTGGGAGAGGGGGTTATTGATTGCAGCGCTTCAATATGTGGACGATTGCAGTGCCCCTTGCGTGCCCCCTTGTCCTTCAAATTATGCACGGGCATCCTTGAGTCATTGTCGTTCGATATGACTACGGAACAGTGTTAAACATTTCGTGTGCTTGAAACCCTGCAGGTAAAATAACTGGGCTGTGGGTGACCTTCAAGCCTACATGCGCAATGGACTGGGGAAAGTACCTTTCTTCAAAGCAAAATTTGTTTATGAGCTTGGATACATCAAGGACAACACAGACTCTCTCAGAACATACCTCACTTTGAACGCAACTAGCGCTTTCGGTTTCACCAGCTGCTCTATTGCCCTCGCGAAGACGTTGCTGGGACATCTCTGAATGGTAGAACAACAACTTGAAGGCAGCAACCATCGTCGATGGGTCAGACAACTTCCGAATTTATCATCCAATCGGCGGCCGTGATAGTCGTGTGGGTCCCTGTTTATCCACGTTCCCTTGCCAAGGCACTGGTTGATAGCTTCACCGTTTTTGTTCTTGGTTATCCATGCATCGTGTTGTACCTCGAGACTTTGTTTGGTGCATTCCGACAAAATACACCGCCCGACAAGAGCAAGATTGTGATGCGTTGCGAATAACAAAGGATCCCTCCTTGCTCGTGGGAGCAACAATTCAATTCGGTAATACGCGTCCTACGTCCCATGTGCGCCCTAGAAGGGTCCTGTCCTGGAAGTCGTAAGCTGCAACTTGGCTGCAACAATTTACATGGGACCTTCAAGGACCCTTCTCAAAATTGCAGTAAGTCACTGAATGCGTCACTAGTCACTTGTGACTTCTCAAATTTAACGCATTGTTTCGCGATTCGATCTGACAGCGTTATTCATACCATCCGACAAGTTGCTGGCAGCTATGCACACAAATAAAATTCCAAATCTTACTGCCACGTCGAATCATTGACTCACTGTCACAGGCCCCGTTTGATTACTGAACTAAAATTAGGTACCACGCGCATGTGCTCCAAGGCGGGGCGGAAGCTCGTGATGACATACGTACCCAGCCAACACCCCAGTTCACAATGGTGACTAGTCAACTGCCATGATATGGCAGTGGTTAATAGGTAAGCGTGGACCTTGGGATTCAGGCGAACCTGGTTGGGTGTTTAACGTTGCCACTGAGCCCTAGCAATCGAACAATGTATTTTATTTCGTTCCCACTCAATTTCAAGGTCTTTTCATGGGACAGGGAGAAAGAGTTTGTGAAACTCGGAAGACTTCTATGCTCCTGCCAGCCTCCTGGTCGTGCGTTATCAATACTTTGGCGCAACTGACGTGCAGGCGGGAAACTCGATAGTATTGGATTATACAGTCGCTACAGTTACATGAGTGTTATACAGAATAGTGGAATGGTACAAATGACATTATGGTGCGGAGTCCTGAGTAACAGATGCTACAGGGGTATCAATGTTACAATCGCACAACATACTTCGGAGACCATCATACTAACCTCCGCTGCTGTTCTGTGAGTCACGGTTAACTGTGAGCCCAGTGACATTAGAACTTGCTGTGAGTATGGAGTCCCGGATTTGATAGATATTGATGGTTTGGGGGCTTGTGGGGCGGGACCACGTTCGGTTCCCATCGGCGGCGCTAGAACCAAACATATCCTGACTGGCTGAATTTGCAGTATCGTCAAGAGTCATTGCCTGTTCACCTATTTGGACCTCATCAGAGTCGTTATCGCGCTTGACTACCGCAGCTTCCTCACCCTCCCGGAATTGCGAAACGAGAGAGTTATCACCGAATGGGTCTGTAGTAGCTATTGTCGTCGTGGCGTCGTTGATAGTTTGTTTGGCATCCTCATTATATCCGTAGGGCAGATCAATGGAGATCCCGCCGATGACTGCGTTTGGTGGTATTACACCTGGGGCAAATGTAGGTATTGAGACTAATCGGATAATACATGTACAACTTACCATCTAGGATTCGAATGTGTGTGCTTGGAACCACACGCATATGCCATTCTTCTTTGGGTTTCTTCTCCTCTCTCTGGATCTTCTCCGACGTTCTCTATTCAGAGGTGTATTCAGTAGACATTGCAAACCAGGTGTGGGGTAATCCAACCTTGGTCTGAAGATAGACAGCTCTTGATGCTGCATGGAATAACCGAGCCGTTCTGTAAGTTAGAAATGCTTTGAATGGGTTGAGAGTTTTGCGATTATCCTGTAACTTTTCCTTTTGCACTCTCAAACTACTGACGTGAGCAGACGTGTAGGCTGTAAATGAATTCTGAAGTACTGACGCTTCAACTCTGAGCCTCGTATTAAAGATGAAGTCGTCGTTTTTGTTGAGATCAATGCCCAGATTCTTGATCGCTTCCATTTCGTCTAGCGTTGCTCTGATCAGAAGGGTCCCCTTAGCAAAATTGTCGCCAGCCTCGTAATACGCAAGGGGAAAGACAGTTTGGTCGAACGCTGCGGCGGTGCCGAGGTCCATGGAGATGATTGCAGCAGCGGGATCTTCAGAACCCATCGTGGAAGGCGATTCAGCGTGGTGGGCGCAAAAGGCTGCAGTCAGTTTCGTGTGGGATTATAAGGGAAATTACGACGTTGGGAAAAAGTTGAATTCAACTAAGTAGGAATGAATAAGGCCCAATTCCCATCCTGGAACGATCCCAGCACTATCTTGATAGGTGTTTTTCGAGGTTACGCGATTGCAGGGGGTCTGCGAAACAGAGCAACTCGTTGAACTAAAAAATAGTTGATTCAAATTTAGGACTCCTCTGAGTGAAGACAATTTCAAGGTATACTTTTATGTCTATTCTTGAGCCTCCAGTTATTTATGCCGAGTCAGACGTGAAAGTTGTAGGTACTTACTGTACAAGTTGGGGTACAAGTGTAACATATTTCGTCGGAGATATATGTATCTCCACCCAGCGCGTCCGACTGAAAGTCCCGCGACTCTCTGACATGTGGACTGCTGTAGGTGCATGTTTGTGTATGTTCTACCACGAGACGGATATCCCACGGACATATGCCGCGACAAGTTGTTGCGGTGGTGGTCACACCACTGTTCGCGCGTCTCAGCAACCATGTCACGAACCCTTGACGAGGACGCCCAAATCTCAAATAAAATGGTTTCAGTATGGGGCACAGCTGACCATATCTTGCCAGAAGAACTTGACCCAAGGGAAGTTTGGTGGCGTGATCGCTACGAGCAACTGAGTAGTCATGGATATCTGCTACGTCCTCGCTATTCCCCCCGGTGGGTCCCCTCTTGGAAAACGTCGAACAGGCACTGGACAGATAGTGAAGACGGTAAGAGACTAGAGGTGCGCATTTTTTCCCCTGTAAGTCGGTGTCTCACCACGTGTCTTGCTAGTTTGGCCAGGTTATGGATGCGACTCGAACTTCGGATGGAAAGGTCGTTACTTTGAAGCATATCAAACGAGGGGATCATCCCTACGAAGCGGATATCGCCCTGTATTTTTCCTCACCAGCACTGGTCGCACATCCTGCAAACCATTGTGTTCATGTGGATGAGGTCTTCCCACTGGATAGTGAAGACGATACAATGATCATGGTTATGCCTCTACTTCGACCTTACAATGACCCTAGTTTCGATACTATTGGAGAAGCAGTGGAGTGTTTCCGCCAGCTATTCGAGGTAGTGTTGATTTATGATTGCGGGCGACTTCATCTTGAAACTCTACCAGGGACTCCAGTTCATGCATATGCATCGCGTTGCCCATCGGTGCGTTAGTAGCTACTATCTGTCTCCCACACTGATTTTTTCAACAGGGATTGTATGAATGGAAATATCATGCTAGATCCTACTCATCTCTATCCTGAGTCGTTTCACCCCGTGGCCACCAATCTAAACAAGGATTGTAGTGGTAACGCAAAGCACTTCACGCGTACTCAACGACCCCTGAAATACTATTTCATCGATTTCGGAATTTCTCGACGTTACGACCCTTCGGATACCAATCCCAAGGAAATACCTATTTGGGGTGGCGACAAAGAGGTCCCCGAGTTTCAAAACTCCAACGCACCTCGTGATCCTTTCGCTACTGACGTTTTCTATATTGGCAACGCTATCAAGATGGACTTCATCCTGGTCAGTTACCCACTTTACGATGTAGTAGTCGAAGTTGCTGGTGACTCAATTAAAATCTACAGGAGAAACGAGATTTTGAGTTCCTGAAACCACTGATTGCCAGTATGATCCAAGCGGACCCTGACAAACGCCCCAACATGGATGAAGTTGTCACTCGATTCGATGAGATACGACGTGGGCTCAGTCGGCGCAAGTTACGCTCACGCGTTGTGGATGTCAACGAGGACCTATTCGAACGAGTCGTTCGCACGACTTCACATTGGAAACGTCGAATTGGATTTGTTGCTAGAGGGGTTCCGGCTATACCTAGTCCGCTGTCCTAGGCGGTATTTGTCTATTGTCCTCGATACATCGTGTCTCACATAACCATAGTGGTTTGTGCGTGGTTTTAATCGTGGAAGACAGTTCGAGGCGTATTCCAAGACCGTCAACAGGATCAGACTTAGTAGTTGCCTCAACGTCGACGTCAATTGAGTGTCATCGACAGTGCAAATTCTATCAATAACAACGTGCACGAAATACGTGGGTCAAGCGACTTCCATCCATCGAAGGAACTTGGCCTTAGCTGACCCTACTGGTGTAGACATGTTTGATTGTCGTTCGCCTGAGGACAGCGCGCCGTCCTAGATCCTTGTTTTCTTTCCAGTCCATTCTCTCTTGTAACTCTACCTTCACATCCCAGCAATGCCATCACTCCCCAAACCCGCAGCTGAGGTGAAGGGCAACTGTATTGTCCATACATGCGGGAGCTTATTCTCACGACGGGGGGATAATTCAACTGTCGAGCATCGATCCCTCATCCTGGGTCGTCCAGCCCTTCTCAATTCGTACTGCTTAAAATCCCCATCACGGTTGTATTTTCACCACCAACCTCGAAAAATTTCCGCTTCTCACTTCTAGTTGGATGCTCGGTGTCCTTGCGAGCCTGCTTGCCATGCTCGAGCCTCCAAGTTACTTGCTGCTCGTCGCAACTCCCGTTCAAGCTCTACCCTCACCAGTACCTCCGCATCTCATTTCGACAAACGTGACGTAGATGGCAAGGAGTCCCCCTCCTTCTCCCGTTGTGGTGTAATGCGACCTCTCTCACTTCGACCACCCCAAGAATAGTCCTGGATTTTTCTGAACACAACCTGGAATAAAAAAAGACCGACACTCAACGAGGGATTGACTGCTTTCTGACTGCATGCTCCAATCCTTCTTGGCTTTGTCTATATCATTTGGATTGCTATCATCAATACTTGGGAGTCCTCAAGTTTCAACGCGGTCTGGGCGGACATGAAAACCGGGTTCGCAATTGGCTAGGGTGTTCCTGGCAAGTTTGTGATGCCTCTCACTCGCAAAGTGCCTCCATCTAATTCTAAACGCCAGTGTTGGTCTGAATATTAGCAGGATACGTTCGGCCGGACATCTTCCCGGTTTGGAGGGTACTACCTTCTGCCTGGGGGACGAATGAAGTCTCCTAGAGTGACGGTAGACGGCGACCAAGAGGTTTGGAAAAAGCTAGAGGTGTGTGTGATATCCCTCCACTTCGCGTTTTTCGACTCGTCAGCTTCTCAGCATTGATTCATAATGCAACTCCAAAGCGTGATGCGCAAGGCTGACTGGTTTGTGAGCATCCGTTTTAATTGGCGTTCCTTGTAAGTTTGTGGTGTACACTACAGTCAAGTCAGCGCTCGTCCGCATTTTACACCTAGATCCCAAGGAAGTCTGGTGGCATGAACGCTATCAACGACTGAACACCCGTGGATACCTACTACGTCCTCGGTACTCCCCTGTGTGGGTTCCTTCGTGGACGGTATCGAATAGAGATTGGGCGGAGTGTGAGGACGGAAAGAGGTTACGGGTATGTAAGTTCTTTCCAGCCCTCTCCGACTTTCGAATAATTCGCGGTATAGTACGGGTAAGTCATCGATGCGACTCGAATTTCGGGCGGTAAAGTGATGGCTTTGAAGCAGATTACAAGAGTAGAACACCCTTACGAAGTTGATATCGCATTGTATTTCTCTTCTGAAACAGAGGACGCGCATTCCAATTACAACTTGGCCCCCCGTTTCCCCTCCTCCACGACGGGGTTCACTAGCGTCCCGATCCCATGCCCGATCCAAACCCGACAATCGTCACCGTGTTTGAGCACGACGGCAGGCTTCCGTGCGAACCCGACGCCGGCGGGGGTACCCGTGAGGATGATCGAGCCGGGTTCGAGGGTGGTGGCTTGGGAGAGGAAGGCGACGGTTTGGCGAACGTTGAAGATTTGGTCTCTGCAGGGTGTGTTGAGCATGCTCGTAGAGAGGAAAAATGCAAGACAAGAAAGAACGCACTTGGTGTTACCGTTCTGGAGCGTCTTGCCGTTGAGCATGCACGTAAGCGGGAGCGCCTGTGGATCGGGGATAGCATTGTTGGACACGATGCAAGGTCCCAAGGGGGTGGTGTTGTCTGGTGAGCCGGAGAGTGTGAGGACGTGTGAGTGTGCACCAGCAGAAGCAAAAACGACGGACCAAATCCCTTGGAAAAGCCCCACTGAGACGTCGTCATCTGGTGTTTGCGGAAGGACACCTAGATGTTCCGGGGCAAGTGGTTCAGCAAAAAGTCCGAGGAAGCAAACCCGATCGCGGGGTTGTAGACCACGCACGTCGTTGGCGGCGGTGTATCCCAGGACGTAATCGAGCGCCTCTGCCTCGGACACGTTCTTGGCCGTCTTTCCAATGACGATGGTCAACTCGACCTCGTAGTCGGAGAGATGCACATCGACTGGCTGAGCGACTTTAGGGACACAGATCGGTGCATTGGGTCCAATCATGGACGAAAGTGGTTTGTAGAACAAGATGGGTGCGCTGGAGGAAGGAGTGAATGTGGTGGTATAAGTACCAGGTACTCTTTTCCACGATCGCGAACTGACGAACGAAGACACCTACGCAGGCAATGCCATCTTCGTCTCGGCCTATAACCAACCAGTGAGTCGGTTAGAGTGAGGGAAACAAGAAAAAGAAAGAACCCACGGCATGATCAGAGTAGTTGAGACCCAGACACCGGACAATCTTGAGTTCCTCACGGGAGAGGGGTGCGAGGAGCTCTTTGACAGTGAGAACTGTACTGGTGACCTGCGCGGCCGGGTCGAGTGCTGAGCCGATGATTTCGTAGGCCTTGATAGTTTGCTTGTTCCATGAGGCGAGACCGACTGCGGGAACGTTGTGAGTGAGTACGAGACAGAAACAAAGGCTACTTGCCATCGAGTTTCGGGTCAACAGGTTGGCCGATGTGCACCTGAGAAGTCTCTGCCGCGATAAAGCGAATGAGACGTGTCCATTGCTGCGGCTGTTCATGAGTACAGGTTTTGTGGTTCGTTCAAAGGACGTACGGTTTGTATGGGTGCCATGGTGGTAATGGTCAGAACAGTGTGCTGGGAAGGACTTGGTCATATGCGCTCGACGGTCCGGGAACTCCCATCTCCGGCAAGTTCGGTCACGTGGGGACAACGTGGTCTTATTTATGGATTAGCTTGTACTTACTTGATCGACCATGTCCATGAAGGATACCATCCAAAATGCTCTCGACGACGTACGCGCCTAATCCGCCTCTTTTAGCGGGAACGAGATGCTGAGACGCACCTCATCAGATCAGCTCTCCAAGCTCATCGTCTAATCGTCGATCACGGGCACTGGCTGTCTTGGAGCAGCAACTCGCACTGGCATGTGCACCGGACGTCGAAGATGACACGATGCGCCACTTTCTAGAACTCCAGAATACGTTTGAATGCAACAGTAAGAGATACGCGTTTGCAGTCCACGGGCTCTTGTTAAACGTGGTCGCTCAGTTCCCTCGAGGACATTTTCTTGGGTACAAATGACAGCGTCGCGCATTGAGGTACTGGCTAGCGACAGTACGTCAGATCAACGCGTGTACTAGCTCCGGTATTGACCAAGTATAGAAGATCGAGAGACAGAGCTCAACGTGCTTTGCTCACAGTTGTACCAACTGCTGTCGGTGATACAGGGGATCGCTTTGCATCACACGGGCAGCAAGATATACCTTGGTCGCCAATATCCTTTGGAGGTGGGACACCATGATCCATGTGTGTCCATGTGCTCAGCCACATTCTAGATTCTGGTAGTGCTCCTGACGACCTCGCGGCATACACCCACGATCACCCCGTCATCGGTTGGTAGCTCGAATGCAGGGCTGCCGTCCGAAAAGACATCCACGATCGCCCACCTTTCTTCCGCTATTCTGGACACCTTACTTTGTGTTCTTGTTGACTCGTCTGCTGCGCTACGCACGTTTGAAGACGCCAGTGGTGTGCAGGCTGTCGTCAAGTTATTAAAGAGGGCAGGAACACCACGGGAAGTGAGGTGAGTATTTGGAATTAATAAAGACGGAGCGGTGTTGAGGCCGATCGCAGAATGAAGTGCCTTGAATTCCTATACTTTTACTTGATGGACGAGACCACGCCGGATATGAGTGGAGTATCGCAATCGACCCCAAGCACCCCGGTGACGACTCAGGTGCACATGTCGATGCGGCTCGGAGGACCAAAGATATTTCCGCGGCCAGCGTCGGGTACACCAAACTCGTCGTTTGGTTCGTCTAGCTCTTCAAGATCTGCTTTTTCTGTGGCGAAAAACTCGAGCCAGAGTAGTGTGCGGAGCAATATTCGAGCACCGTCGCCGGTGAAAAAGTCATACTCAAGCCCAGTGATTGTGTCCGACCCGTATACACCACCGAGTTCACCACCGCTTGACTGCGAGGGTAGCAAAAGAAATTCCCGGACGCGCCCAATGATGATGCTCCGAAGAGATGTGGATTATGAGCCACAGAGTCCGAAGAAGGGACCGCGGGTGTGTGTATCCGAGGACTATTCGACGCCGCGTCGGTATGAGAGGGAGGATTTGGAGCGTGTTCGGACTACGGAAGAGAAGAAGGAGATATTGGGCACGCTGCTAGGCAACGTGGAGGCGCTGGTGGAGGGAGTGCGCAAGGCTGGTATCTGGGGACTGACGTAGAAACAGGGGCAGTGGCGGCGGGTCCGAGTCGTAAGACCATTTGACGAACCGGTCATTTATCGCTTAGTCAGCACTTAATTACATAGTGTCTCACTCAGCCAAATGACTGCACAGCATTCCATTCCACAGTATGAAACTAGCCAGGTTCGTCACGACTCCTCTTCTCCACTCACCCTCATGAAGCACTCCAGGTCTACCTCTCTCGCGACTGCATTCATCGGCGCAGTGTCAAACATCGCTCTCGCCGCCTACCTGTGCGGTCTCTGGCGATCCCTCGTTTGGGAACCAGGAAGCGAATGGGAGGGCTCCCGCTTCTCCCTCTCTAGGGACGGCGCGAGGCTCATCTGCGCCCTCTTCTCAGCCTACTTTGCAGCTGCATCAGCCATATGTGTATTCGGCCTCGTGGGTATCATAAAGGTACAGTTCTTCCCCTGCCACGCTTGTTCCTGCTGACTCCCCCTAGGGCATACCCTCCTTTGTGCGCATCTACCGCAATTATGTCATCGGCGACTTTGCCTTTTTCACTCTCTTTGCCGTCTTGGCATCCTCTGCAGCTGTAGACCCCGCTGCACGCGCTCAGGTCTGCGAACAAGTTTCAAGACAACCTGACCTCCTCAGGGATGTTATCGACCTCGGCCTTACCCTTGAGAACTGCGAGCAGTGGTTTGAACGTGGTCTCATGGCATTTATGGCTGTGTTCCTTCTCCGCACTGTCACCCGCGTATGTGCCTTTTGACGCATACACCGTGATTCCCGTTGATCCTGATCGCGTCCAGATACATTTCATATTTGCCCTCTCCCGTTTCTATGCACATCTCGCATCCGGTAACCGCTGTGACCAATCGTGCACGTATGACGACGACAACCTCGCACCGCTTGAGCGCATATATCTCCTTCCACACCCACCCATCGACCAGAACGAGAAACCTGCACCCATCAACGAGGCATCCATCCAGTCACCTATCTATGCACCAGTGCCTTTGTCGCAGGTCTCGCCCCAGATAGCTCATCAACTGCGGGCGACGGCGACGGAAGCTTGGATCAGCCGTGTCCCCTCGTACGATATTCGGTCTCCCCCATCCGTCGGACCTATCCACCTTGAAACCGAAAGTTATTAATAACCCTCATACGTTTCCATCGGGATCCTGTTTGGGTTTATTGTCGGACAAGGGTAGATGAGGAATTTTGGGTAAATCATAATGTATTCTGTTCATGGCAATGTAACTATCAGCGTTTTTTAGTCACATCACGACCGCACACACACGCTCTTATTGCATGTATGTTAATCCTTCTGCGCATGTTCCATCTATTTGTATTCACAACTCAGCCTGATGTAACTTATGTACTACCGGTAATTTGATTCAAGTCATTATTGTAGATGAAGAATGAGATGCAATCCTACAAAGTTTCTTCAAGAACAAGAACGATGGCTCCCTTTGGGACGTAACGTAATGCACAAAATCAGTTCACCTCAAGGCCGCACGGGCTTCGTCAGAGTGCCAACTAACGATAGGTTTCTAGCCAGCCTCGCTCCATATGACATAGCGTGCAGTGACCTTGGTCATGTTATACGACGTAAGATGAACTCTACGTTCCCCATATCATATATTCGTTCCCACTGCGGATTTAAAATATCCCGCCGCTGATGCATCAAGTTTCTCACCCACCGCTGCATCAATCTACGAGCATCTTTAGTTGAAGGGTGATTGTCAGATCCGGCACGTCTTGTTGGCTACAGTGGGGTGGTTCGACAACATGACGTGGTATCGCCTTTGTCAGTAAGACAAGGAGGCATTTCATATGACTGATGGGCCCTACATCGGACCGAGACGGAACGTGGTGTGTGCGTGAACGGCGTGCAAAAGGTTGCATGAGACTCGTAATGAATGGATGACATCGGCCGGCCGGCCATCCGTGTTGCGTCACTGAGCGTAAGACCGTGTATGAAATACCCGGGGATAGTGGTGCCAGTAGATAGCTATTTGCGCCCCATGGTACCTTTTTGTAACGCTGCCCTGGGTGCGGTGTCGTACGTGGGGACTTTGTGCGTCGACGTCATCAGGTGAGGCGGACGGGGATCGTCGGGACATGTGTACAAATGTCATTGGTCATGTTGCGCATGTTCGTGTGAGCTCGAGGAGATGACGCTCGGATCCGAATCCGTCCTTCTGCCAGTACGTTTGGGTGGGCTTTGGCGACCTACCTGCTACGACAGGGGCACTCAGACAACCTAGGCTATTTTAGTTTTGCACAGCCACACATTCACACTTGTCATCCGCGCGGAAAACGGTTTGCATCCGGCGGGCATTCTGTCCCCGCGGTCACAATTGACATATCTGAATCAAGTTCCTTAGTAAGACCAAAAATATACTCTGAAAATCGATTGACCAGAAATCTCTCTATGCCGACGTCAAGGGCAGGCTGGCTTCGGTGTACGTGGGGAACTTTGTATGTCAGCTCGGCCATCGTCCGAACGTGGCTTCATTATCTGAACGCGCGTGTAAACGATATACGCGTCAGTCGTAAACGTTGGAACCACGGTCAATTTCGTCATGTCCCGTGTGTTGGTGTGGAGACGATCCCGGAGGACAAATGTTGATTATCAGATCCGAACCCTCTCCAACGTCCCGGGCCGAACGTCACGGCGAGTCTGCCTTGAGACAAGACGATGTCATTGTATATCAGCACCATAGCGTCCGACCACGGGTCAACGGGACGTACTCAGCACAATGTCAGTAAACTGGAAGTTGTCGTGCATTCTGTAGGACGAGGAACCAAAATAAAAAGCTGACCATTGGATTCGACCCACGACAAGGCTAGATGGTCTGCTTGATGGTGTGTTGAAGCGGGTTTGTCATGAGCGCTGATTTTGGTGCGCTCGGGTCCAAGTTTGATATCAGCGCTCAGCATCTGTCATGGATTCAGTGATCACTAGATTACTTACGACGTACTAGCATGGGATGAGACGAGCACGAAGCCGTCGTCGGACGGATGTGATTTGATGATCACTCTCCGTCTATGTGAAAACGGGACAATGACTACGATATTGTCGTCGGGCGGCTCTGAAGGCACGGAGTCTAGGATCACTAGCATTCGCTACCATTGATAGGTGCGACGCGTCCGTGGGAGGATGCGGAACTTTGGTGGCGATGCCTCAACGCGATCAGCTGAAGATTTTCATAAAGGCATAACCTAGTCTACAGTAACATACCGACATAAATACGACCCGCTGACCTCGAGCAGAACAAGCTTTACCTCCATCATTTTTTTTCGCCAAATCCCCTTGGTAAAAGGAAGGACAATTTTTTGGCACCGCTCACGCCTTTACTGCTTCCTTTTGGCTTCCGTTTCCCAAGCTTCCTTCACTTTCGCTGCTCGTACGCGTCCGCGCCACACCGACGCCGGCACTGGCATGAACGAACGAGAAACGCACGCCGACGAAGAAAAGGCCACTCGTTAACGCAACCGCCTGCACCAAGACATGAGTCAAATCGCCAATGCAAGGTATCATCCGATCCGAGAAAAGACATACACCACAAAATATTGCAGGCGCCCACCAGAGATAACGGCCTGTCAAAAGTGCACCACAGATCGGGGAGCCTGCAGACCAGTTGCACGTTATGACCGCGACGTCGGACAGCATCGATACTTGCTTACCCACTAAGCCACCAATACCTTGGTTGCGTCAAATGCTGACGATGAGATAGGAAAACTAGAGGACAAAGGTGACGTACCTGTAATCGCAAATCCGACGCCCATTCTTACTCTGCACCAGAAGTGTGAACCAGTGGAATGACAACACGCAAAAAGACGCACCCAAGTTCTGCAGGGTCAGACGTGAGGCCCAACACCGGCGCCATCATTGCGATATCTATAGCGATCGAGAGTCAAGTGTCCCTGGCGTTGGCACACAAAAGTGCAACACCCACTCATTCCCGAAAATAGTCCATACAATACCCCCAGTACCACCACGCTCACCACCGATCCAAGCCAAATCATACCGATGATCAAGATCGCGCACACCATGGACGTGATGATAGTCAGGTCGATGGCCCCGACGAATGGGAGCACAGTACCCGCCACGAACCGACCGATGAAACTGCCCAAATTGATGACGACCAGCTACATAATCTGTGAGTCAGTACATTGCTTCCGCAATGCGAGAATTGGACGCACAGAATAGAAAGAAAAAGAGCCACTCAAGCCGTGTCTAAGAGAGTCTACCTGAAAATAAAAAAAGGGATACAAATATGCAATTTGGAAGAGCGTAAACCTGACACAGCATGGTCGCATCGGCATCGCGACGTAGAGAGAAAAGTGATGAAAGGGCCATACCCAATGATCGTCAAAAGCGAAGGGACCTCTGTGAAACATTTTTTCGTTGCCTTGCAGAAATCGATCGAGGTCGCCTGCTGAGAGTTGGTACTATACCGAGTACGCATGAGGAAGCATGACAGGAACAACAACACAGTGATAAATGTTGCACTGATTCGTACGCCCGTTCTGAATCCGATGGGACCATTCAATAACTGGTTCAACATGATGGTATTTACGATACCACCAAGCGCAACGCCAGAGGAGACGATAGACATCATGGTCGTTCTCCGACGCTTGAAGTGATGCGAGAGGACGGCAAAGCTGGGGACGTACATCAGTCCCTGACCGATGCCAGACAGGAGACCTTGAGTAAGCAAGACCTAGTCGAGGATTGAATAGCCAAGCCAGAATATGTCTTTAGAGAGCCATACCTGGTAGTATTGTCCTGGCTGTACCAGGGACAACATGAAGATCGACAGAGACTGGCAAATAGCACCGGCAATGTACACATGATGGCTACGATAATGATAAGATAAGAATCTATAATGACGATGGGGTGTGTTATCCTCACAAATATCCATTGTCAAACAGAGGGCCGCATATTGGGCCCACTGCAGTAACGAGAAACGTAGCCAAGCTTCCGATCCATCTGCATGACTTGTGATAAGTACTGTGGTGAGTTGCGACAATTTTTTTGCTTACGAGATAGCAGACGAGCTTTCGTTTTGAAGATATTGTTGAGCATAGAAAGCTGATCGCACCGCCGAAAATCAAGCCCTTGCAAGCACTCTGTTCAGAGGACACCACACCTTGATATACACCAAAAGCACTCGTGTATCTGCTCGGGTGTGGGTAGCACATAAGGACGCCGATTATGATCCACGCACCCGAATCCACAGAATTGGGCAATGAAGCTGTGGAAATGTCGGTGGGTACACGACGATCGAATGACTGATATAATCTTACGCTCCGCAGACCGTACACCAGGCGTCCATACCGCCCTCGGGTATGTCCGCGTCTTCTATAGTGTGGGGAGGTGATAGCGATGCATTGTCAACAGGGCTCTTTGATATCACGGTGGTCTCCTCGAAGGAATCAGAATTACGAGGAGGGGTGGACATCTTTGTGTAACGAGAGGAAAGGACAAAGGTGAAAAAGTCGCCTACGCTGTATATGAGTCTGACACGAATCTACGTATCAGAACCTCGCAGGTAGCTACCTGTGGGACTGCGATACGTTATTCTCTATTCCCCATGGGGCAGCAGTCGAAAAACCTGAGGCGGGTTTCACCGCACTCATTCATACGATAGTAGATGAGAGCCAATGAGACACCGAATTTAATAACGTCTTGTGACAGATGGGCTGGACCCGAGAACCGTTGTGAGATAACAACCGAAATCTCAATGAGTCAAATGTGTCAAGCAGGTGAGCTGAGGTGCGAAACTTTTCAGCCGATAAAAGAAATTTACATACACTTACCCCTCATTCCCTGAGATCGATGGCAGGTGACCGAGTCTAGTACGTCTCTTGCGAAAACCATCGATCAAACAGTTCACGAACACCTCGTAAAGGCCCTGACGCCGTCGAGCCTTCCGAATTCAGATTCATCCAGAAGCAAGCCGCCAGGGGCCACATTCCGTACGGTCAAGAACGGAAATTAAACGTGGTTATCAGATCAGTGACCATCCTGCAAGCAAAGGCACGTCTGGGACCGTGACGGCGTTAGAAACGGCGCACATAGTTGCAAGTAGTGTGGTGACCAGATCGTCTCAGAAAAAAGGAAAAATAAGGATCGATGTCACAGCCACCTGGCTGAGTCAGATCACAAGGCGGATCTAACTCTTTGAATACGACCACCACCTCGTCCTACTTTCGTGCACCATGGGCGCGTACTACGACGAGATCGAAATCGAGGATATGAGCTGGGACGAGGAGAAAGCCGTCTACCACTATCCTTGTCCTTGCGGTGACCGTTTCGAGATCTCTCGGAAGCAGCTTGCTAATTATGAAGACATCGCGACCTGTCCCAGCTGTAGTCTGATCATCCGTGTCATCTATGACCCCGTACGCAGTATTCCCAGAAATGTGGTTGAATCCAGTTTTTATTAATTCCTTCCGCCCTGCCTTCTCTTCGACAGTTCGATTTCGAAGATGAACCTCCTGATGATGAGGCACAGCCAGAGGAAAGTGAGGAAGAGGAGGGGTCGCAGTCAGACGACGATCACTTTGAGGATGCTCTCGACCAGCTCAAGCTCCACGAGGAACCCCAGCCCGTCATGATCGCCGTCTCAGCCTAAAAAAAGTTGCATTGCTTTCCTGTTCTACTTCTTTGACCACTTCTACGTGATACGATGCAGTGCGTTCGCCTTGTGGTCTTCTTCTGCACTGGTCCATTGACGCGTTTATTGGGACACCACCAGATTGTATCAATAGTTTTTTGATCTGCCTAGAAGCTAAGCTTGTATACAATATACTTTGTCAGCCTTCCTCTTTCCCTCCTTTCCTCTATTAAAATAGTCTTCCCGTGTTGTTGAATACAGGTAGCAGAATCTAATGACCGAACTATAATCATTGACAGCAAGTTAGACAGTGGGGTATCGTCCTGTTAGTCTTGATATTTCTGTAAGATTCAACATAAAAAGTTGGGTCGCGGAGTCTCACATTCTTATTGCAGACTTCATAATGGTACTCTTCGAAGGTGCTCCACAGATCGTCGGAAATGGATTCGAAAACGCGCAAGCCTCTCTCACAGAGACCACGATTGATCGTCTGCTGTGGTTTTAGTGATCGTACCCTCACGGTATCATGCCGCATGTCGTTCTACGAAACGTCGCTGTTTCCTTTATCTGTTTGGATCGAGTTTTTCTCCCCGCGTGTGGTGCAGCATTTCACGCAAGGCACAAGGCATAACGCCTGTCGTCCAAGTCATCTACAGACGAGAGTCCTTGTATGCGGAAAAGGAAAAAAAAAATCATGGTATTCGGCTTAGAGATGTCTGTGCGCCAATGCCAGCTCTAGAAACACCTGCTGCTGTCGTCGTCTGGGCCGCGTGGGTAAGGAGTGCATTTCGGTGGTTTTGTGGAGGACCTTAGTGTGAGGATGTCACGGGTCGCGTCGAGGGAAAAACTTTTGAATGGATTCGGCCTAGACCGCGTACGAGATAGAGAAGAGGACGAGTCAGAAGAAATGAGAGGCGCCGCAGAGGGAGCAATGATCAAATAGAGAGTTGGGGTGACAAGCGGAATCGAAATGAGAGAAGTGGGTGGTATGGTACTAGGAGTTGCGGTCATGGTCATGACACCTATTATCGGGTAGCTCTGAGCGTTATGGATTGTAGAAGGCGGACACACATGGAACTGAAGCTTGATCTGACCAGATAGTATGCAACCAAACAGCAAACCTTCCGCTCGATCTGTGCCGATTCAGCCGACAATGATGCACATGGGAAAACCTACCCCTCAAAGGGTCGGCTACCAGAGAAGGGATAGCTCCACCCCTAGCTTGACTTGAGGTCATCAGAATTATGTTGCAACTTGCAATAGAATGCAACGGCAAAATGATGAGGGTTTGACTCGATGATGTTGAACGTAAGGCGACTTGAGGCTCGTAATTGGCCAACGTCTCGACATGGCGGGCAGTACGCAACGTGTAACTGAAGAACAATCAGAAGCGGCAGCCTTTGTCCAAAAATCTTTCAGTTACGCTGTCATCTCACCGTCACCTCGACACTCGATCACCGAACCAACGGAAACATGGCGCAGGTCCGCCCACGATCACCCACAGTAGACGAGGCTCACCACAAAAGGCCCAAAACCAGCCACACTGGCACGTCCGACGACACCTCAGACATCGCCGAGGATTTTGCCACTGGCCTCTTCGATGCATCCAACGTCGAGCAGCTACGCACCGGCTACGGGGATAGTACGCCGTTCAAGCATGTCGTCGTTGCCACGCTCTTTCGCGACAACCTTTTGCGTGGCGTCAAAGACGAGTGTATCAAGCATCTCAGTTTTACAGAGAAGGAGACAGACATTTACAAGGTATGCCGTCGCGTGCAATCAGATGCCCCACCGCTCATCCGCCCGCCCGCCGGGCTAGGTGAACCAAACGGGCGACCTCGCCTCCCTGTCCTACCTCTCCGACGAACAGCTTGCTCTTTTCCCGAGCCTCCTCGCCCTTCGTGATGCCCTCTACTCTTCGCGCTTTCGTGCTTTTCTTCAAGCCGTCACGGGCTGCGGTCCACTCTCGGGCGCGAAACAAGACATGTCGGTTAATTCATATACCCGTGGTTGCCACCTCCTCAACCACGACGATGTAATCGGTACGCGCAGGGTATCCTATATCCTGTACATGCCCCTTCCTTGCGACGAACCATGGCGCGCAGAGTACGGTGGGGCGCTCGAGCTTTATCCCGTGCGAGCGGGCGAGGACGTCCCCGAGCCTGAGGTCGCGCCTGTCAAATCGATCCCACCAAGCTGGAACCAATTCGTCTTCTTTGAGGTACAACCCGGGAAGAGCTTCCATTCGGTCGAGGAAGTCGTCGTAGACGAAAAAGCGCACACACGACTGAGCATCAGTGGCTGGTTCCACGCTGCGCAGCCTGGCGAGGACGGGTACGTCGCCGAAGAGGCGATTGCCCCGCAAGAAAGCGCAAGTTCGCGTGAGCAGCTCGTACGTTTCCCTCCTTGTCTTCCCTGTCGAGACGCGATCACATACACGCGCATACACTCTCCTCCAGACGTCGAGTTCTAGTGTAGAGACGTGCGCTGGCAAGTTCACACAGTACGACGACACGAGGGACGATGAACCACCTCACCCGGATGTCCCCCTTTCGGATGCACACACCGCATTCCTCGCCAAGTATCTTAACCCCGCATACCTGCAACTTCGCACGCTAAAGACCATCATGGCCAAGTTTGACAACGAGTCCAACTTGCAACTACAAAGCTTTCTCGTAGATGAACTTGCAGCCGCCCTTGAGGAGGGACTGCGCGAGGCGGACGTGGCCGACGGGTTGGACGGAACGTCCCGCAGCGGCAAGGTGCCGAGTCATGGGCTCGGTGTGCCTCCTGCCTCGGTAACGTCAGCATGGGCCGTCAAGGGACCGCCTCATAAATGGCGCTATTGCACGCTTGCGCAAGAATCCGATTCCAGTGCGTCATCGTCGTCGACGACGACGGCACGCGCGAAAGCGGAAGACATACTGCGCGAACTGCAGGACACGTTCTTCCCGAGCGCAGCGTTCCGCGCATGGTTGACGATCGTGACCAAGTTGATCCCGCTGAGCTGTGCGGTCGAAGCGAGGCGGTTTAGGCCGGGTTTGGATTACACGCTTGCTACGAGCGACGAGGGCGAGTCGCGGCTCGACGTCGTCCTCGGCTTAACTCCCCAAGTACGACCGAAGAACGAAAACGGAACCCGTCACGGCAAGGCAAAGGCAAAGGCGAAAGCGACCGAAAAGGAAGACAAGCCCATGGGGTGGCAAGCTGGGGAGTGGGGAGGATGGGAGGTACGCCCGCCAATCCCTTTCGCTCTCGTAAAGCACGCCTCACGTTCCTTGCGCTTAGTGTTACATGGCACCACACGACGAGGAAGACGACCCGGCGGTGTATCGTTCTGGGTCGAGCAAATCGCAGGCAAAGGAACGACCCGAATCGAGCAGTGCGTCTGCTTCATATAATGTCGATGACATGGACGAAGACGAGGAGGACGAGGAGGACGAGGACGGTACTCTCTTGACTTGGCAGCCGCACTTTAATTGCTTGCTCCTCGTTCTACGAGACGAGGGCGTATTACGGTTCGTCAAGTACGTCTCTGCTGCTGCAACGGGCTCCAGATGGGACGTCTGTAACGAGTTTGAAGTCGGTATGATCGATGGTGACGAAGAGGAAGAGGAAGATGAGGAAGAGGAAGAACCTTGAATTTCGTCAACGCTGAAAAAAAGTGGTCCCCTCTGGACACAGATCGTGTATGTACACATGTGTAACGATGCGAGTGGATATATACGAACCATTGCTGGCCTGGTCAACCCTCACGCCACACCGCGCGTCCTAACTTTAAAACACGATCTTCTGACCTCGGCTGGGTAAGATGGCTACAGACTGGCGCTGTGCATGCGCAAGGGCGGCACCTGGCTTGGCACGTCGAGTATGCGACCGGTCGTGACCAGGACGATCAGGCAGACGTGAACTGGTCGTCGTCGTCGCTTCCACCGACACGTTCGCAACCTCCGCGTCATCCTCTTGTTCTGTATGGCGAAGTTGGCGTGGTTTGGTGTACGGCGTGGTTGCGGATCCTTTTTTCTGGCCCTTCCCATCCCCACCCTTGCTTTTCTGGACATGGTCTCCTTTTGGATGTCTAGGACCACCACCCCGTCGAACGGCGTCGGGGGAGGCGTATTCGACCACAAGGTCGCGTCCGTTCAGACGATGATTTCGAGGGTTGAGGAGTGCCTCGGTAGCGTGTTCGATGCTCGTAAAGTCGACAAAGGCGAACCTGGTTTTCGTCATCGTCGTACACGGCAGAAATGAGCAAAGGAGTGCAGAGGTGGAAGAAGATCATTTGTGTCAGTAAAGCGTTTCGACGGGACACGAAATGAGACACCGACCCTTTGCAATTGCCACTGTCCTCAAACGTCCCCATACGAATCTTTCGTATCCATACGTCTTTCGACTTTGCCGTATCCCCGCCTTCACCCTCGCCTTCGCCTTTGCTCGCCCCCTTTCCCTTGTCTCTGTGCCCCCCATACCGGTGTGCTTCAAACAACTCCCGAATCGACGCCTCCGTCGTCTCGAACCCGAGATTACCCAGAAATAGCGTCTGCGCAGGTGGTTGTTTTTGCGTACGCAATATCTTTTGCGCCAATTTGGACAGACTTTTTCCTGCTGCCGTCACAGCACTTTTTACCCCTTTCTCGCCCTCGCCTCTGCCAGGCATGTCTCCCTCGGATGGCTCCGTCTTGGCTTTGGTCGGTCGTCCAGTAAAGTCATCTCCTGTACGTACGTTGAACGTCGGTCGGCATGTACCCACGGAGGAGCAAACGATGCAGGGAAACGAAGGAAAAACATACCGTCTTTGATGAGCAAGTTTCGGCCGTCGAGCTGACCCTCGGAAAGCGCGATCGCGATCGTCTTTGCTTCTGGCGTGTCGAAATCGACATACGCGAACCTGGTCGTGCGACACGGTCATACAACGCCATCCACGCATGACGTGCATACGATGCCCCGGACGAGGGCGTGAAGAAAAAGAGCACGTACCCCATGTTCTCGCCGGGCGTCTGCTTTCCGGGTCGCATCGGTATGTGAATACGCGTGATCGTCCCAACACCCTCAAAGAACCCCCGGAGGGCGTCTTGTGTCGTCCGAAAAGACAAGTTCCCGACCCATATCGAGTTTTGACGTTTCGACCGTCCGGGATCGTCCGCAGTGGATGCAGTCTTGATGGTCTTGCGTGTGGTCTTGGTCGTTTGGGGTTTGGCGTCGACTGTGGCAGAAGTACCGGTGCCATCGTCGAGCTTGCGTTTTTTGCGCGGGGACTCGGACCCAGCTGTCGCCGCGAGCTGCTTTTCCTTTTTCTTTTGCCGTCTCCGTTCGGCGTGTGAGAGCACGGTGACCTCCTCCGCTGAAGGTAGAGGTTGGGGAACGTCTTCGTCACCGCTGTTTGGGTCCAAGGTGTTATGGTCGTCGGAGGTATCGGGTGATTCAACCTCGATTTGTCTTTTCTTTCTCGTTGGTGCAGGTGAGCTGCTAGATTCCGAGGACGAGGAGGACATGTTGTGACTATGAGTAGACTTCGAAGACCGGCAACACAACGTGGTAATAAACCAAGAGATGGATTAGATCAGCGTGCAGAATACACAACTATTACTTGATATATGAGTTAAGATATCTCCCTCCGCAAGGTAGAACGCATCGCGAGCGCATACAAAGGAAAGCGTACATCCACACCATCATAGATGACACCAGGCCCCAGCTCCAAGACCTACCTCATCAAGGAGCTTGTCTTCGTCGGCCTGCTTCCTCTAGTACGCTCTTTGGTCCCCGCCTCGCCATCGCCCACACAAAGACGACGACGATGATTGCAAACTGCAACCACAGCCAAATCTCCAATACGAATGCCACGATGCCGCGCTGTCGTGACGCAGGGGGCGAGGCCGACGTTCTCGAACGCATCTCAACCGTCGCGCTCTCGGCAGAACGTCCCTTGTCACCCTGCCAATCCAAACTCGAAGACAAGGCAATCTCGCCCCTACTCCGGCTCATCGTGTCCACGATCGCCTCGAAAGCATTCGCGAGCCGTTCTGGGACCGGCGTCGATGGTCGACTGATGTCGAGGCTGGGTCTGTCAGAAGGAATCAGCGTCCCGCCGAATCGCCCTTCTTTCCAATGAGCAGCCCGCAACCGTATCGTCTCTGACTTTCGACGCTGCTTCTCGGCAGGTGAGGTGGGCTTGGAATCCGCATCGCTCGACATGCTACAATTCACCTCTGACCGCCAAGATCCGAGCTGATGCGCAGTGTTTCCTCGAGAAACCGAATTTGCTGGCGTGAAAACCTTGGCGGATCGCTCTGGCTCCGACAGCGTGTGAATACCCGGAATAGCCGCTGCGCTACTGGCGCCTTCAGCACTGGGAATGATGGACGCCAGGCTGGTAATGCTTGACGTCCGGAGATGAAAATTGTCAGCACTGCCGTCTTGTCCTACTTGACCGTCCCAGTTGCCGTCGAATGCAGCCCCAAGTTCACTGTCAAGCGTCGGAGGACAGCGACTGCCTTCAACGGCACCGGATACAGTCCCAGCCAAAGTTGAGGAAGGTGTTGGTGACGGGGAGGGGGAAGTGGGACTTGTAGTAGATGAGGTATTACTTGGCTGAGGAACGAACGGAACTGGCGGCAAACCGGGAATCATCATATCGAGGACTGACGGCGCTGTTTCGGAGACAGATGAACTCAGAGACACCACTTCTTGTCGAGGCGAATCGAAAAGACCGACAACCGAACGCCGCACCTTAGGGTGGGCGATGACAGGAACATGATCTGGAAAAACAGGCTGTTTCAAGCTACTCTGCATGTCCTCGTCAATCCCGCCGGAGAAATGGATGGAACCTTCGGCTGAAAGAGTGCGACGCAAGCTGGCAAACCGAATGGTCTCATCCGTTTCGTCATTTCCAGCACCTGGACTCGGTTCGCCTTCTTCGTCAACCCATTCGACGCCTTCCCCGTCCCCCAGGCTCTCATAAACGAGACGGAGATTCGTTGCATCTTTCTGTACCTTCTGTAACTGACCAACGGTCCGTGCTTGTTGTTCGGTGATCTGAGCATTGGTCTCCTCGAGTTCTTGTATCTTGAGCAGGAGCTGAGATACGAGAGCGTACTCGTGAGTCAAAGTCACAGGTGATTGGATCGATGGAGATAACCGAAAGTGGTGTGATAACGAGGCGGACCGCGAGAGACCAGTTTGAAGGGTCACCCTTCTCGGGCGTTCATCGAGGGCACGTTCATCGAGGGCACTTTCATCGAGGTGATATGGTCGAACGGCGGCTTCTGAGATGTGCCTACGTCTGGGCGTAAATCTGTTCTTGGAGGGGAGTGCACCACCCGGAGCGAAATCCCGTATTTCGGTCTTCTGCTCTCCACTGTCTGCCTTGTTTCGTAGTGGGCGGAATCGTTCCTCCCTCTCGCGTTTCTTTTTCTCTACCTCCTCGTCTCTTAGAGCAGTGCTCTCACTGACCACCCTAGCCTTCTTCTCGAGCTCGTCGCTTCTTGCGCGTGTCTTGTCGAGTTCGTCCCGAAGTCCCTGAATCTCTTTCTCCAAACTCCGGAGTTTCCTTCGACCGGATTGGTCAGCTGAAGTAGACTCGGCTTCAAGCTTTTCGAGTTTAGCAAGAAGCTCGGCGTTCTGATCCGAAAGGAGAGCCAAATCTGCAGGTGAGACAGAGACCCGACGATAATGTGGTCGAGGACGTGGTATGAACGCACTGGCGTTTGCGGACGCGTGCGAATCGTCTGCAGTATAATAGTGGGGCGACTGTGGTAGCTGAGAATCGGACGACATGGGAGAGGGAGTCGAAGACCCCGGAGAAGACGACGTAGGGGAAGGCGGTAGGCGTGCCAACAATGCCTGGTGTCTAGTCTTCAACTCTCGATTGTTTTCGTACAAGCTCTTGCAGACCGCACTCGTCACGTCGAGCTCTACAGGGGTCGCGCGTCAGAAGAACGCGCTTCTAGAACATAGGTTAACCCACCGAGTTCCCGATCTTTGATGATTTCGTCGGCCTTGTGGAGGAGATCGGAGAGCTCTCCTCGCGATCGTTCGTTCCACTGTTCCGATTTCGCAGACGAAGGAAAACGGGACCAGTCACTCCGCGTAGACTCTGCAGAGAGTTTGCCATGTTCAGTCGATGTGAGTGGATCATCGGGCAGGGAAAGACGGTAAGGAGGTGGTGGGGGTGAGTTGCCAACTTGAGTGGAGACGCGGCGTAACCTGGCTGGTGGTCGGGGACGTGGCGTGATGGAACCGGCCAGCATCCTAAATGTATACTATGGGCGGTTATGTATGGCAAGGAATATCCTTGTAATGTGGCCGAAATGCTGGCAATTAGGAACGAGACGAAGAGGCAGAAAGGAAGAAAGCAAACACGGAAAAGGTAAAGTTGGAAAGAGAGCTAAACGAACATCAGACTGAAACCAGCCAGCACCGCCAGAAGAACGACGTGCAGAAAATCAAGTCAGTCAAAGAGCACCCTCTACAAAAAGTTTCATGTGGATTCGGTCTGACAGTTCTGTGTTCTTGTATGTCTATATCAGCAGCGCACAGCAATGGCCGCCTGGCGAAATGGCATCGCGTCTGACTACGAATCAGGAGATTGCAGGTTCGATCCCTGCGGTGGTCATTTAATTTTTTTTTGCAGCCTGGGTCGCTCAGGCTCATCCACTGAAGAACCAGTTTCTCCAGCGCATCAGACGTCATTGACTATGAGTTTAATGCATGCCAGCGGTGAATTGTTGCTGCTATCCAATCTCTATATCTTAAGATAGAGAGGCCTCGGGAGCAATCGCACTCTTTTTGGGGGCTGCGCGCGTGAGAGACAAGTTCCGTTCATGGACTTATCCATTAGTCATCCTTTGTTTACGTTGGCGATTTTTTGACACAGACCTTGCTTCCTAGCAAGGTAAAATTCACAAACTGACCCCGATCAATCACTGCGACCGTTTGAACAAACCAAATCGCTTCTGGTTTCGCTTGGCCTCCAAACGTCTCATCACGTCTTGCTCAATCTCTTCCTCGCTGTCTTTCACCCCCATCGTGTCACACCACGGTCATCATGGCGATCACAGCCGTAAGTACACACCTGCAAATATCACACGAGTTTCTTTAGGATGCCCCTGTGAATCCGGGACAAGCACACTCACCCGGTCATGGCCAAGATACCCTTCAGCTGCCAACCCATTATCTGTCGCCAAGGTCTCAAGGGCAGTCCCGACAAATCCGTTGCAGACGCATGCCCAGCAGCATTGCCTGAATATCTTGTAACTGGTAACATCCATGCCAACGTCTGTCGAGCTGAGTTCTAATGCGACCCCTCCACCTGGTAAATCGCTGTCTTTCTGTAACGTGCAGCGGACCCAAGGGAGCGCACCCATTCGCAGCGGCTAGTGATGGGCGCCAAAATTCGGCAATTATGGTATTGATTGTAGAGTCCCAACCTGCAGCCCGAAGCGCTCGTCGCCCTCCAGTAAATGAATCAAACTTGGAAACACTGCAGGGATTTGATCAGCTACTCTTCTCTACAGTTCACTGCATGGTGAGGTTTCAGCTGCTTGTGCAGTCATGATTAAACGACGTTTCAAAAGAACGCCATCATCTGCCATCCTCGCTTGTAACATGTATGGTAGGGTAATCTTGCGAGCGTATAAAAGCGCGAGGTGGTTCTGTGCCCTCGAAACCAGCCTCAGACGTCTCTCATTCTTTTAATCAGTCGTAGTTTCACCATTCACCATGCTCTTTAATCGCGCCCTCGTCTCCAGCCTCTTGTTTGGTTCCGCAGTTTTTGCAGGTCGCCCAAACCGCAAGGCCGGGACCCTTGACCGTGTCGAGGAATCCATCGATGGTCAATACGTAAACAGCACTAACTGGGCCGGTGCTGCCTTGCTAAAAACTCCAGTGAGTCGTCATTCTTGCGAACTG